>CAUYRH010094979.1:0-27827 GCA_963574655.1 Perodicticus potto
CAAGGCTAGCAATTTTCAGTTCAAGTCCAAAGGCCCTCTGCAAAACTGAATCTCCTATGAATAGGTCTCACTGCTGGAACATAGTCCAGAGTCTTCCTGTGAAAGGTGTGGGAAATGTAGTTCTCAGCTCCCCAGACCCAGCTATTCAGGGAGAGCAGCATAAAGGGAGACACAAATGGTGAGGAATTGATGAGGTGATACAGCTCAGTTGCCTATGTAGTGCAAAAAGTATCTCTCTGCTTCCTTTTATAGAAAAGACGCTGAGCACACTGCAAGATTTCTCTAGCTTCATTTACTGTGGCTTTTCACTATGACTTCTCAGGTTGTTGGTTAGGAGAGCTTAACACTGGCCACCTACTACACCAAGATCCTGTCCTTTTAGAAATTAATTCTGAGTGGGGAAACCATCCTCTCTTTCATTTTTCTTAAAGCACTCTCTTATCACAATAGATTTCAATTTATTTCTCCTAAATCTTGGTTGTTTATTTATACATCTTCATGTATGGGGCACCAACATTTTATTTTAAATTTCCTTCCCAAGAAACTATTGCTCTTCCAAGATGCTTTCTGGATAATGTGAACCTACAAGAATATTAAAAAATATTCTTTGTAGCCCGATCTCTGGGATACAAACTGGGATTCAAGTGATAGCCTAATAGTTTTCTTCATTGACAGTGGGTGGTTGCTTCCCTTATATTTGTATAATCAGTTTTTTCCCCAGTTAATTTTTAAAGTGAAAGGAATTATCTTTTATGCTAAGGATGACATGGAATAAAATGTCCAGAACTCCTTAATTGCTATTCCCTTGTTAAAGTGTTAGTAAATATAAAATTTTAAATGATTCTATTGAACAATTATTATGTTTCCATATGATCTTCATATTACATGATGTTGACAACCTCACATTTTCTCTTTAAATATTTAGATTAATATATTGCACAATTAAAGTTATAAATATTGCTAAAGCAAAGTCAAATATTTATAGTTTTTAAAGTTTCTGCCTCACTCACGATTTTCAAAAAGGTGTTTTTTTCTTATGTTTACACAAGGGACATAAACAGACTATACTAGAAAGAAAAAAATGTTGCACTGAGTTCTGCATAAGGAGGAATAAGTTTCTTTGTAAGAGAAAGATGTGCTGGAATCATCGAGTATCTTTATGTCTGAAACACCTATTGCAAACAACCAAAGCTTTTCTGTAGCAGATATTTAAGTGGCCAACAACAAAAAAGCAAAATAAAACACACTAGATATATAAACATTTTTCTTTCAGTGATTAATAATTTTTTAGTTCCTAAATATGAATTTTTATCTTAATAAATAATCTAAAAATTGAGTCTGAGAAATTTTCAGTTTCTCTAAATGTGCCCAAAATGAAGCTAATAAGGTACATAGACATTTGGTTTCCCTGTTTCCATGCCCCTGAAACCAGAAAGTCTCTGATTCTCAGGAGAAGACTCCTGGATAGTTTTATTTAATTACTATTTTTCCTCTCTAACATTTTGACAAAGAATTTCCCTAACATCCCATCCCAGGATGACTTTTGACTTTTCTGCCTGGGATTTTGTTTCCTCAGCTGGTTTAGATTCTCCTAGACAGAGCATTGGGTGTATCTTAGATTCTCAGGTAGTGCCATGGTGGCAGTGGTTTCTCTTTTTTTCGTTTGGGTGAGAAATAAGAAACTTGTGGACCTAGAAAGAAAATACATACTCATGACAGAAATTAGGCAAGAAGACTCTTAGAGCTAGAAAAGACTATGGACACGTTAGCCTGTTGTCAGTGAGTCTCCAAGATCACTTTAGACCAACAATTAGAATCATTGTGTGCATTGGGAGTACCAAGAGGGCAGAGTCCTCCCTGTAGCAGGGGACTGGGAATCTCTGGAGAAGTAACCGAAAGCATGAGACAACTTCTACTGTAAATGAGGAAGAATGATCTAAATTTCTTGAATAATGTTAGTTGTTTGTGTAGTAGTTAGGGATGTGGAGCTCTTTCTTCAAAGGAAGGTTTGTTCTATCAGTGAGCAAGACTATGTTCTTGCACCAGGTGAGGTTATAGCCTGACTCCTTGGCTCTATCTCACTCTGCTCCTGGAATTGCTGCCATGGACCAAGACAGCATGATATTTAGGACAACCTATTGCCCAGTATTCTGTTCTGTTCAGAAGGCAGCATTACACTCATCTGAGAAAATAAACTATTCCCTTCCCATGACTTGGAAGTTATTACTTCAGTAAACAGGACATACATGCCTGACATTAATAAGTATGCTAAAGCAGGAATGCCAGAGCTTCTAGGGAAGGATCTGGAATTTTGTTTCAGGAACACTTAATCTTTCTTCATCTTCCAACTTACTTTTTTTTTTTTTTTCTGTCTAGATAAACCTGGTTCTAGGGCTGAGGAGTCAGGGGAAGCAGGCTGTTCTTTTAGTGTACATGGATGTGATTTCAATACAGGAACACACTCAGCTGTGAATATATATATTTTTAATTTTTATTAAATCATAATTGTATACATTGGTTCAATCATGGGGCACAATGTGCTGACTTCATATACAATCTGAAATATTTTCATTGAACTATTTAACATAGCCTTCATGGCCTTTTAATCACTATATGAAGACATTTCTATTCTACATTTAGTAATTTTCACTTGTACCCTTGTAAGATGCACCGTAAGTGTGATCCCACCAATCACCCTCCCTCCACCCATCCTCCCCCCTCCCCTCCCCTCGAATCACCTTATTTTCTACAGGCATAATGTTTATAAGCTTTTAATTATTTATCACATGGAAGTAAAAAGGACCTTGACTTCCCTCCTCTTTCCTTATCGCTCGGTCTGCTCCAATCACACCCATTGCCTTGTTTCCAGAATGCAGTAAACTCATTCTGCACATAGGCTGTTTGCAAGAACTCCTCTTCCCACCTACAACATTCTTCCCCTGAATCTAAGCCTGTTTCACTTCCTTTTTTCATGCAGAGTTCTTCAGAGTGGTCTCCATTTACCCCACTGGTCACTCACCTCACCCCAAGCCTGCTTTATTTTTTTTGATAGCATTTTTCTTCATCATTATTTTTTTCCTTTTACGTTCACCATCTTCCCTGCCCGAATATAAGTTTCGTAAGGCGTGGAGACTTAATTCTTCATTATCATACCACCAGTGCCCGAAAATAGCACCTTGCACGTGGCTGGAACTTAATAAATGAAGACATAAATGAATGAAATGAAAGGGAGTTAAATTGAAAACATGTGATGGAGTAAAGCGATGATAACATTTAGTGCTTATCGCTCGTTCATTTAATAAAACTCTTTTCTTTCCCAAGCAATTAAAGAACATCAGGTAGCTTGAAGGGATTGCCTCTGTGCTTTCTACTCACACCCCATTGCACTCATGTAATTATTATTTACTCCATTGTGCTTATCAACTTCTAACCTGTGACACATTTACCTATTGTGTTCACGGTTGATATTCTACCCTCCTTACTTTCTAAAAGTAAGCTCAATATGAGCAATGTTTGGTTCGTTCACTGATGAATTCAAACTACCTACGACAATGCTTGGCACAGTGTAGGTATTAAATAAATAACACAAAGGAATGAATGAACCATCACTTCTATATTTGAGTATCTCCTGAATTACTGTGTTGGTTTGTGTGTACAGAAGTCATTACTCATGGCCTTGTATGTTACTTTTTCATTTCCTCCTACCTGTTTACTTGGCAGAAAATGAAATTAATGATAACAATTTAACCAAATAATGCATTTCCCTACCTAGGCATCCTGAAAGATGTAGGTCATGCTGCAAACAGTCCTAGTAGCCTAAGGTCAAGTGTCTCTGTAGAACTCAGCAGGCTTCCCCATACGCCGAAATAGATGGGCTTGTTTAGTGAAGTGCATTTCTGAGTCGTGGTCTGAGGGATCCCTTGTGCAAACATTAAAGCCCCCACTAATTCAGTTATAACTCAAAAAGCCATGTTTTGAATAAGATTAATTAGGTCATTTAGACTTTTTTTACATGAGAGAAATTTCTAATTATAAACTTCTCCTGTTTCATATCAATCTCAACAGTTGGATTAAATAGTTCATCATGGCAGTCCTATTTCAAGATTAAAGATTATAACACATACCTGATTGTATCATTTCATATTGTTCTTAACACATTTTCTTTTGTATATGAGCAGAAGCTCCCAAGTTTCATAGAGGCCCCACAAATTCATAGGCATTTATAGCACATATTTATTGTAAGAGGTAGACAACCAATTTATAGAACACTGTCTCCTAAGTCATATTTCAGGGGAAATCATCTGTATATGTGTTATAAGCAGAGCTGGTGAGCCACTGGACTAAAAGGTATTATTAAAGTATGTTTTATGCCCTGTGAAAAGTGAAATTTATGGCTAAAATTCTTATTTGCAAACAACAAAAAAAGCTTGTCTGCAATCATTTTGTTCCTTTTTTGTGATCTGTGCAAAGGCCTTAACTTTGGGGCATGTCCGTTTCCTCATCTGTAAAGTTGGAATGTTTCTTATTACTTATCCCTAAGATATACCTTAAAAAATATTGTGATGACATATAGTCATTTTTTTCTGAAACTAAAGATGCAGTGTGAATATAAAAGAGAGACGCATATGGATTTCTTTCCTTCCTTTTCTCTGTAATGGATGTCATTTGGAGTTTGAGCTCTAAAATATTTATTTTTTAAAAAACCCCGTAGCAAGGCTATCGGAATACAAATGTGTTTATTCTATAAATGTCCAAAAGTCAAGAAGTAAAGAAGAATAGCTGAAATTGTGCTTCTCTTCTGAAGGGACTTTGTTTGCTTGGGATCTATTGAAATGATCGCATTAGAGCGAGGGTTAGGCAGGCCTTGGCACAACTGAAGACAATTCTTTGGTCTTGCTGAAAGATCATTTTGACCTTTGTCCCTGGATATGAGTTATGATACGTATTATAAAAGTTCTCATGGTAAATTCCTAACAGTGAACCAAAAAATTGTCCTTAAAAAAGCAAAATGGGGTTATGAAATAACAGGAAAGAATAGCCACAATAAAACCTATCGTCTTTATTTCTTCTTTAAAGAAATTTGTGTCCAGATAGCCACTTTTTAGGATATGCTTACCGTGTGCCTGTTATAAGCACTTTTGTGTATATTAATTATTATAATCCTCACATAACATCCTATCAGAAAGTTTGTTATTATCCTCATTTTGTAAATAACAAGATGAAAGTATGAAAATGTTGGGTAATTTGCCCAAGTCACCTGCCTGGGAAATGGTGAATCTCAGTTTTAATAATAATAATAATAATAGCAATTATTATTATTGGATTAATAATTAATAATTATTATTGGAACTGGATCATAATAATAATAATTCTCGACTTTGCAATCTACCCATGGAGGGAACTTCATGCAGTCGATTTTTGTTTGTTGACTGGTTTTTTTGTTCGATTTGTTTTATAGTTTATAAGATATGAGAAGGAAAGGCAAGTAAAAGAAGGAAAAAATACTCCAACTTTTAAAAACATACTAGACCTCTTACATTTGAAAACCATAATTAATTGCCTAATGTAATAATATTTTCACAATTTTTAAATGTTCAAGCAAAAATAAGATACTCACTTCTGGAAAAGACAACCATGACAAACTTTTTAGTGTTCTCAGACATTAAGTCAGGCATTTTTCATTTTTAAATAATGCTTGAAGCTCTTAAGACTAATCTAGTTCTCCTAAAATATGCTACACTGGTAGGTTCACAGCAGTCACTTCCCATTAACAGCCAGATTTTGTGATTTAATCATATATTCTGCTCTCCTATGAGGAGATAATTAGTTCCTCCCATCATTATTGAGAGAAAGGTACATTTTTTTTCCTTTTAAGAATACAGGTATTGCTATTTTAAGTGACCATGGAAATATTTGCTAGAGGAGCACTTTGAAAATATATTACAATGGGCTCGGCGCCTGTGGCTCAACGGGCTAAGGCGCCAGCCACGTACACCTGAGCTGGCGGGTTCGAATCCAGCCCGGGCCCGCCAAACAACAATGCTGGCTGCAACCAAAAAAAATGGCCGGGCGTTGTGGTGGGCGCCTGTAGTCCCAGCTACTTGGGAGGTGGAGGCAAGAGACTCGCTTGAGCCCAGGAATTGGAGGTTGCTGTGTGCTGTGATGCCATGGCACTCTATCCAGGGTGACAGCTTGAGGCTCTGTCTCAAAAAAAAAAAAGAAGAGAGTTCAGTGGATGAAAATATTTCAGATTGTATATGAAGCCTGCACACTGTACCCCATGATTGAACTAATGTACATAGCTATGATTCAATTAAAAAAAAACAAAAAGAAGAGAGTTCAGAGTACATTTATATAAATTCTTACATTCCTAATAACATAGGATTAGATTATGCTAAAACCTAGTATTTGAGGACTGGCAGGTGGTCCTGGAGGCCCACAGTCCTTCCTGATGAGGTGACAATGGCAATAATCAAACACAGTGGGATGGCTTGCCACCCAGTCTGATAGCTGAGTAGGCGGCTTTCTGGATCAGAGGTCTACGATCAGGAGCGAGTCATTGAGTAATTTTGTTTTCTGGGGTGATCAATCAAGTTATTGTTTTGGGTTATGATACTCAGCTGACTTTGTTTAACGATACTATGAGGTATTACTTGCGAGTTTTAAAAGTCTATAGAATTACTTTTAAGTAGTTAACACAATGGTTTGCATCCTGACACAAAAGTTTCAGTTCATTTCTTCATTGTAAAAGTGGTTAACTGTACTATGAACATTCTTCACCTCTGATGTGCTTAGTGTTTTTAAGCTGATTGATTCTCATGATAGCCCTGTAAAGTGGGTCAGTATTATCATCCAAGGCATATATATAAAGGAGAAAAGAAAAGGGAGTTGAGTTTTTCTCTCTCAAACAGTACCCTGTTTGAGTACTGATAGATGGCTTGGTTTAATAATCCTAGCATTTTGTCCACTTTTTTTTTTTTTTTTTGGCAGAGTCTCACTTTGTTACCCTCAGTAGAGTACTGTAGAGTCATAGCATACTGTACCCCATGATTGAACTAATGTACACAGCTATGATTCAATTAAAAAAAAACAAAAAGAAGAGAGTTCAGAGTACATTTATATAAATTCTTACATTCCTAATAGCATAGGATTAGATTATGCTAAAACCTAGTATTTGAGGACTCTTGGCTCAAGGGATTCTCTTGCCTCAGCCTCCTGAGTAGCTGAGACTACAGGTGCCCATGGAAACGTGCACTTCAATAATAGGAAGCCATTCAAGGATTTCTTCTATTCCCAGCTATTTTTAGAGATGGGGTCTTGCTCTGGCTTAGGCTGGTCCTGAACTTGAGAGCTCAGGCAATCCATCTCGGCCTCCCAGAGTGCTAGGATTACAGGAGTGAGCCACCATGCCTGACCTCCTTGTCCACGTTTTTTAAACCTCAACCTAACTGGGAAGGCCTGATAGGATTTTATTTTCAAGTTGTTTTCCTTGGTTACATTTGATTTCCACTCAGTCCTTATGGAAGAAACAAAAGAGAGATATAAGCTTGGCCAGCAAGAAGCTTTTATTCTTTAATTTGCTGGTTAAATACAAAATATGATCTAGGTACTTTGGTAAAAGGTACTAAGGAACAATTCCATTTTCATCTTTTATTTTTTTTTGAGACAGAGTCTCACTATGTCATCCTTGGTATAGTGCTGTGGCATCACAGCTCACAGCATCCTCAAACTCTTGAGCTCAAGCAGTTCTCTTGCTTCAGCCTCCCAAGTAGCTAGAACTACAGGTGCCTACCACAACGTCCGGCTATTTTTAGAGATAATGTCTCACTCTTGCTCAGGCTAGTTTCAAACCTGTGAACTCAGGCAATCCACCTACCTCAGCCTCCCAGATTTGCTAGGATTATAGGTGAGAGCCACCATTCCTGGCCTCTCTTTTCATCTTTTAAAGTCATTAAACTACTGTTTGTCAGTGTTGACCAAGAAAATTCCCCAAATCTATAAATATAGAAAGGTTTTATTTCTAAAAAAGAGTATCACTGACCGTGGGAGAGAAGCAGAGCCTCTGGATGAAACTGAAAAGCAAATACTTGGAGGGGAGGGGTGAAGGGAACAAGAATTTGTGCTGAATGGGGTGGCCAGATACACATACAGAGGGTGCCAAAAAATGCATACACTTTTTAAGAAAGGAAGAAACTATGTTAAAATTGTAATGATCAAGTCACTTTTGACTTCTGCTATCACAAGAGATATAAGACACAATACACGTGTTATTGGTATACATTATTACAATTTTAATATAGATCTTCCCTTTCTTAAAATGCATGTACATGTTCTTGGCACCCTCTATTTGATAAGCTATGGGAGGAGTTGTAAGTACTCATGACCCTCTGTGTTTGATGAGCTACAGGAGGAGTGGTCCCTACTCATGACCCTCTGTATGAGCTACAGGAGGAGTCATAAGTACTCACGAAAGGAGAAGCCTGTGTACATGCAGTTGAGCTTCATGCTGCTTCATAGGTCCCATGTTCAAAAAATGGCAGGGTTAGTATAATCTGAGAGTGGAGTTTTCAGCCGTCTGATGTCAAAAGGTGAAGCAGAGGATACGAAAACCTGTGCATAGTCTCTGTAGACTACTTAGAACCACTGCTGGTTGGTGGTCTCTTATCAGGAAGGAATGCAGGTCAGTTGTGTCAAAATCACCAAAACAGAGCAGTCAGGAGGTTGGTTGAAATCAAAGACTTGGTGGTGGAACAAGTCTTTCCAAAGGGCTGATTTCTGTTTAACTCTTTGGGAAGAAAACCTAATAACGGTTAGCAAGGGAGGAGGTATAACAAGGAATGTCTGATCATTATGGCTGGGAACTCAGTTTTTTAAGGTTTCTCTCAGGTCCCCTTAGCCACGGGGGGAGATCTGGCCACTTCGCCAGGGGGCTTAGGATTTTTTTTTTATTTCTATGTCTGGTGTGGCACGCTGCTTTGAATACCAGTAATTTGGGGCAAAGTACACATCATAATTCGTATTTCACACTGATATATTTTGCCTTGAAATTTGCCTCTTTTTGTTTCTTTATTTCTTTGAATTATTTACTGTTTTTTTTTTTTGAGACAGAGTCTCACTATGTTGCCCTCAGTAGAGTGCCCTGGCGTCACAGCTCACAGCAACCTCAAACTCTTGGGCTCAAGCGATTCTCTTGCCTCAGCCTCCCAAGTAGCTGGGCGTACAGGCGCACGCCACAATGCCCGGCTATGTTTTTGTTGCAGTGGTCCATTGTTGTTTAGCAGGCCTGGGCCAGTTTCGAACCTGCCAGCCTCGGTGTATGTGGCTGGTGCCGTAACAAGTCATTGATTCAGCAGATATTTATTGACTGACTAGACTATAGGTTTCTCATGTGTTCTAGATACTGTTAGAACATAACTAATTTAGTGCAGATCTTACCCTTAGGAGTTTTCGAACTAGATGGGAGAATAAGATATTCCTGTAAAGGTTATATAATTTACTTCATCAAGTGTCAACTAGGTGACACAGGTCCCATGAAGAGACAGGTCACCAACAGTGCTAAATTCTGAATTCTAACAAATGTCATCTTTTAGATCCACACAATAGGAAGTTCATGTTTGTCTTAGGTGTGGGAGTTTGTGAGAGGAACCAGTGCTAGCATTTCAGAAAGGGGGAGGCTTTGGCGATGGATGGTTTATTAAGTCCTCTCTTTAAGAATTTTTGTGTTGCAGTAGCTATTTTGTAGTTTGGGATTTTGATAATTTCTTGCCTGTTTTGATGATCCATGATCCTTATAGATGTGAATGGGCA
Organism: Perodicticus potto; assembly: GCA_963574655.1. Lineage (NCBI taxonomy): Eukaryota > Metazoa > Chordata > Mammalia > Primates > Lorisidae > Perodicticus > Perodicticus potto. The sequence goes on from CAUYRH010094979.1 coordinate 9,808, forward strand.
GAAGATTTCTTATTTATTAATCCAGACAGGGTATATCTAATCACCTGATATTATACAGTTCTTCAAGAACTACTGGAATTCTTTGTAGCCTTTCGGAATGAATGCCCTTTGATGGTGGGTAATGTTGGAATCTTTGATCACTCTTTGACAGATAGCCTGTCTCATATTCTTGAAGATGTAGAATAATTTTTTCTCTCATTATCAAAATGTGTATATGAAAGTTTTTATTATAATTGTTAAACGACTTACAGCAACTGAAATGTTTGTGAATAATATTAATTTATAGTATTAGCTAATTATGGTGGCAGTAAAATGAGTAATAGCATGGTCTAGCTGTCTGACTCAGGAAAAATTGCTGAAGATTTGTGAAGATTTAATAAGTTGCATAACAGATATTTGGAATGATGCTTATTTGGAATAGTGCTAGCTATTATTATTATTTGTTGTAATAGTAATTTGTGTTAACACCTTCCATTATAATTTTGTATTTCTTTGTTTAAAAATTTTTTAGTTAGTCTTTTCTTTATATCCCTTAAGTCATATTGCTTGGCATAGAGGGCTGGGGACACAGGACAGCAGAAATGGGCCAGGGACACCCTCCTCGGCCACCCGTGCCTCCCAGGGGCCAGTCCATGGTTTCACATGGGGACTTGGAAAAAATTGGGGCAAGATGATTGGGAGCCGTGAGTGACTTCACTGTTACAGTTTTTTGTTCTATTTCAGCACGTTAACAAATTAAATTCATACAAATACGCACACATACAAGTGAACGTGTTGATCATTTTTATAGATAATTAACACTATAAGATCTGAAGAATGGCATGGACATTCACGGGAGGAAGATATTGTAAGCCAGGGGCATTAAGGGACGGTTCGTGTATTTTATTTTTTATTTTGAGTTTTAAAGGACAGTCTATTTTCTTTTTTTTAAATTTCTGGGGGTCCTTTATCTTACTGTTTTCCCAGAGAAGTGCCTTGCATATGTTGAGTACTCTGTAAAAACTGATTAGACACATGGATCCACATACATGTATCTTATCTCTGTACCATCATTAATATTGCATTCTCATCCAAAATTATAAAGATAAGGGAATCAAATTAGGCCACTGTAGACTTAATGGCACGTTACGAGCTAGTTTGTGGTGCTCCTGGAAGTCTCAAAGTGGTTTGTCAACAGTTAGCTAGGTAGTATGATAGGTTTAGAAAACAAGGGGCAAGTCACTGCATTCTGCAATTGCCTAAGACAGCGGTTCTCAACCTGTGGGCCGTGGCATTAGGAAGGCTGAGAACCACTGGCCTGAGAGATTGCTCTGGAGTCTGAATTCTCTTTTTTTTATTAATGGGCATGTGTCAGGATGTTTTCAACTTTAACTCACAGACTACTTAGCTGTGTTATGAACGAGAGTAAAATTTATTATCTCACATAAGAAAAGATACTTCTCGGCTTGGTTAAATCAGCAGCGCAGTGACACTATTAAGTACCTCAGGTATCGGGCGGCGCCTGTGGCTCAAAGGAGTAGGGTCCCATATGCCGGAGGTGGTGGGTTCAAACCCAGCCCCAGCCACGAAAAAACTGCCAAAAATAAAAAAATAAGTACCTCAGGTGTCTCCCATCTTTCTGTTTGGGGATAGTGCAGAGATTTATTTTTCCTCACCAATTTTCTAGCCTACTGGTGTAGTTGTAAGCTTTTCTGGGCCTCCTTTAAAGCCTACGTTTATTCCCCAACTACTTCACCAGCAAGGGTCAGCCCTGCCACTATGCTATGTTTTTTGGAGCGCCAGAATTGGCCTGTTATGTTGATAGATTTATTTTCTCCCTTCCTCTGGATGTTTTTCTCTTCTGATATTGAAATAGAAACATTTTCAGTAGACTCACAGACTTTCAAAAGGAATATGATTTGCTTTATTAAACTTTGGGGTTTTGATGGTGTGCGATCATAATTCTAGCATTTTGGAGGGTGAGGCAGGAAGGTCTCTTGGCCCAGGAGGTCAAGGCCAGCCTAGGTGACAAAGAGAGAGCCCATCTCTTCAACAACAAAACCAAAAATACCTGGGCATGTCTAAAAATTTTCCTCAAAGGTTATTCACAGCAGCATCTCAGTCTGTTGAGTCTTTCTGGGAGTTGTTCATACTGCTTGAAAGAGTTTAGAAGGCTCTTCCCCCCACCCACCCCTTTTTCAAAGTTATCCTTCGGAGAGCTTGCAAAGAACCCTTAACAAATAAGAACTGGTCTTGTGCTACTTGAACCTGTGCTGATCTTGATGAGATTATGTAGATTATTCTGCTTGAGATAGCAAATTCTACATTCTGCCTATAAATAGAGGCTCTTTGGGCTCAATGTCAAAATGGCAGGTGCAGGAAGGTGGGGACTGTCTGCCGAGACTGATAAGGTCTCTACCCAGACCGCTGTGCAATTGCCCTTGGGTGCCTGAGGGCTATTCGCTTTAGCAGAAGGGAGAGAGAGAGAAAGACAGTATTTGAGGGAGTGAAGCAGTCTTAGTAAGAGAATTGGGTCTTAGCAGTAGAGAGATGCCGTGCAGGCGTCCCGCGGGCAGGAGAAGCGGAGAAGCGACAGAGTCAGAGTGAGCAATGAGTCTGTGAAAGGATGTGTGTATGTTCCTGACTGCCTTCTCCTGCAGCTTCTTAGAGACGTGAGCCCGTGGCTTCTTGCACCACAGGTGTAGCGACTGCTAATTGCTGATGCTGTCCCGAGCTCTCACGTTAGGCGAGCTGAATCCCTCCCTTGGCGCTTATCACCAAGGTGTTCCATTACTGAGCTATTACAGGTGTTTCTTATAACTCTCCTTCTCCTTGCCATAAGCTATGTGGGTTGCTACAGGGGACCAAGCTGTCCTTGGGGCAGCATGTCCCCTGCTTTCCCTCAAGGAGGTGGAGGCGGTGATGCTGGGTCTCCTTCGGGACCAGCTGGAAACAAGAATATTGCCAATAAGTTGGAGAAAAAGGAAAGATAGGAGAAATGGAGATAGCAGTTGGCAAACTTACCAGGAGGCACAAGTTAAATTCTCCTTTCCCTTCAAATGAAGAAAGAGGGCTGAACTAATTATGGAGAGTTTAAATTGCTTCAAGGTGACATGTGACAGGGATACCAGTGCGTCTTTAGGAGTGCTGGCTGAGTGGCATGTAGTCATTCTGGCTATTATGTACTCACTCCAGTTTGGCTCTGAGGGTATATTCAGATTAGCTAGCTAGATCTTTTTTTTTAAATTAAATCATAGCTGTGTACATTAATGCAATCATGGGGTACAATGTGCTGGTTTCATATACAATCCGAAATATTTTCGTCAAACTGGTTAACATAGCCATCATGGCATTTTCTTAGCTATTGTGTTTTCTTTTTCTAATTTGTCATAAAGCCTCTGCTACCCTGTTACGTAGAGGGGGACTTAGTTGAGTCATGTTTAGTTGAGTGTTTGTAAATAGGTATTTTTTATATTTCATCATCTTCATATATATGTCATCTTTAGTGAGTGTTTGTGAATAGGTATTTTTTATATTTCTAAATTGACAAAATTGATTAGGAGTGGAAAGGTGCCTGAGGAGAATGAGGGGTATCTCTGTTGCTGTCTGTCTGTCCACCTGTCTCTTGTACACACGCACATAGATTGAATAGACATGTGCCGGTACACGTCACCCAAGGTTGAGCAAGGCTCCTATATCTACAAAATTTCTTTTCATCAGCAGTTTATGAAGTCAAGGAAAAAAGCACAACAGTGTCTTACTCTGCTCGCGGACAGCCCTTTCTAAAATCACTTTATGAATTACTATTTGACAGCCTTGATTTAGATATTTTGCGTCATAAAACAACCACTCATTGAAATGAAGTGTCAGCTGTGGCAGGTCACAGAGGTGTCTGGAGACTTTTGCCCTGTGTGTGTCCAGCCAAGGGAGCCAGAGTGTGTGAAACCTACCAGTCCAGCTTTGTGACAGGAAAGGCTTGCTTACTGCTCTTCTGTTTTCAGTTTTTCTCCTCTGTGTCCCTTCCTCTGGCTAATCCTCAGGCCAAGGGCAAAGGCATAGTCAAGAAGAAGCCCTGCGGTGCTCTTCACTCCTGCTGTTGATTCCGAATTCTGTGTGTCACTGTTCTTTGCGATTTGCATATTTATATAAAGTAAAGTACGAGGGCATGTGGACTTCTTTAGTCAGGCTTTTATGCAGAATTTATTTCTGGTCAAGCCCGCATGGCTGCCCAGGCCAGTCAGGGAGGTGACTTTGGAGCATTTCAGTGGGAAAGGGTGGTTAACTTCATAAATGATGTTAGTGTGATTTTCTGTTCATCTGGCATATAGTACTAGATTCCTTTGCTCACTCCATAGTCTAAAGCAAATTCTAGATGTAAAAAAATCAAGCTACAAAAACAATAGGAAAAAATTAAGGAAATGTGCTTAAAACTCTGAATGTTGTGTGAGACTAGTGGTCCAGAAGCTGTAAAAAAAATAATTGGAAGCTTTTGTAAAATTTTTCTTTGGTATAAGGCATCCATAAACGATAAGACTTTAATTTTTCTAATATACTATGGCACCTTTAGTTTGATAAGAAAAAGTTAAACAACACTGTAATAAAATGGACATTTTACAGAGGTGCGTTTGCAAATGGCTGATGAATTTATGCAAATATGTTCATGAAAATGAAAATTAAAACGATACCACTTTCCCATCATTTTACCATTTGATTGGCACAAATTTAAGAGTATTGCTTAGTGCTCACTCATGAAGAAAATGGGCATTGTCATATGCTGATTGAGGAAGTGTGAGCTGTTAGAATCTTTCTGTAAGAACTGGTTGTATTTAGTAAAATTTAAAATGTCTAGTGTCCTTTCGAATGAGCGTTTCCATTTTGGGAAGTTTTCTTATGCAGGTAAAAATGTTAACATATAGTATAAGGAAATATTTCTAAGTATGCTTATCACAGCAGTGTTGTTAATGACAAAATAAAAGGAACAGCTTGCTCATCCTCTAGGGAATAGACTGAATACATTTAACGGGAAGGTCAGAGATAAAGCTTTAAGTACTGTCTTTATACTGTTGACTAGCAAATGATTTGCAGCCTCAACTTGCTAAATTTTGGACTTGACATTCACTTTAAATCTCCATTTGGATGCGTAATTGTCGTCTTAAACTTAGTATAATGAACGCCAAACCTATTTTCTCCCTTAAACCTGTTTCTCGCCCTATTTCCTTCTTCTGTGTAAATGCCATTTCTGTTCCTCAGGCCAGAAACCTTGGCGTCTCCCCTGCTTTCACGTGTTTGGTTTTATCATGTCTTCTCTTACATTCTACATCTAATTCATCAAGAAGACCTCCCGTCGGCATAGGCTCTGTCTTGAGAACTCTATCTACATTCTGACATCTCTTCCTGTTGCAGGAAGACGAGGCCCAGTGGGGAGAAGGAGCACCCAAACACTGTGTTTAAAAAGAGGAAGGGCTTTACTTCAGCCGGCGGAGAGACGGCACAGAAGAATTCAAAATGGCCTTGTCCCCGACTGGCTCAGTCTCCTCTTTTTATCCCCAGTCAAAAAGTTCTGGCCCGCTGGTACCTTTCTGACTGGTCAGTTTGAATCAAGCTGGAGAAGAGGCTTTGGCTTTTACAGAAGCAAAAGCAAGCGTCAGTTTCCAGGTCCCAGGAAGTTAAGTTTCTACAGATTCCTAAAAGCTGAGTCATCACAGGGTGGCCCTCACAGGTGTATCCTTGGGGTGACCTCTGTTCTCTTAGACCTCACTTTTTCCGGGATCCTCTCTCATTCCTACTCTTGCTCCTGCCCTCCTTGTTCCCAGCTGCCATCACGTGTCATCTGGAGGGTGCTGGAGTCTAACTGCTCTGCGTGTTTCTGCCTTTGACCTCCTCTCCCAACACATAGTCCTAGCCAGATATTCCTCTCCCCCATGTCTTCCGGGGGCTTCCAGCTCATCTCTTACCACTCTTCCCCTCTCACAGTCTGTTCTCTGGCCTCCTTGTCCCTCCTCAGCCATTTCTACTTGCTGTTCTTCATCCCAGGAATCGCCTTCCTCTGCTGTCTACACAGCTGATGCCTTCACTTCCTCCAGGTCTTGGCCCACATCTCACCTTATTAGAGATGCCTCCCTTTACTACCCTGCGTATTTTCTACCCTCCCCCAACCTTATCCTTGCTTTGTTCCATAGCATTTATCCCTATGTGATAGCACAGGGCTAGTCATTCACAGTCAGTGGTTTTCCCCCTCCCTCCCTGCCCCCACCTCACATTGTTTAAACTCCATAAGAATCAAAGCCTTGTTTTGTATCCCCAGCTTACCATTGTGTGGCACACGGTAATTACAGCTTTCAGTAAGTATTTTTTGAGTAAATGAATGATTATATTGTTAAAAGAAGCCCCAAAACTTACTAATTAAGAAGTATAGAATCCCTTTTTCTACAAACAAAATGAAGCCCAAACTCTATTTTGAAAAAAATGTCCCTTTGAGTTTTTCTTCCCCTGTCCATTATGTGGATTTTATTTCTAGATGGCTCACACACTTTCTGCGGTCGGGCATTTGCTTGGTAGCCTGTAATGATCCACGTGTCTTACATGTGTGAAACGGATGAGAAGAAAGGTCACCTCTAGAATTCTGCCTGCCTTTCTGCAGCGGGTTTGCCTGATTTGCTTTTGCATGGGAAGCATTTATAAGAATCAGTTGGAATTACACTTGGGTGCTGGGGCCCCAAATACACTGAGTATACTGTAGTGTTAGTTCCCTTACCCAGATATCTCTGAGCTTTCTTTTGTAACTTTAAAAATGTAATTGTTCCAAAATTAGAAGTAATATGCTGTATCTGCAGTAGATCATTGCACTTGCATTGCTGTGACAGCCTGCTGAGTTTGGATCAATCTTCCATTCTGAGACTTCTTTGTTAAAGATACTATAATGATAGTTTTATTGAGACAATTTGCATACCATGACTTTACCTGCTTAAGTGCGTACCGTTTGTTGGCTTTTAGTATATTCACCAATTTGCAGGATCATTACCATAGTCAATTTTAGAACATTTTTGACACCTCACAAAGAAACCCTATGCCCTTTAACTGCTGTTCACCTTTCCCCTTCAGGCCCAGGAAACCACCCATCTACTTTCTGTCTCCATACACTTGCTTGTTTTAGACATTTCATGTAAATGGAATGATATATATATGGCCTTCTGTGACTGGCTGCTTTTAGTTAACATAATGTTTTCCAGCATCATACAGGTTATATCCGTACTTAATGCCTTTTTATTGCTGCATAATATTCCATTGTATGGATATGACACAATTTGTTAATACTTTTATCAATTGTTGGACATTTGGAGCTTTCTGCTTTGCAACTGTTAACAAATAATGCTGCTGTGAACATTTGTAGGCAGCTTTTTATGTGGATATATGTTTTTACTTCTCTATTACATACGTAGAAGTGGAATTGATGGGTTATATGGTAATTCTGTGTTTAACCTTTTGTAGAACTTCCAGGTTATTTGCCAAAGTGTTTGAACCATTTCAAATTCTTTTATTTATTTTTTTGAGACAGAGCCTCAAGCTGTTGCCCTGGGTAGAGTGCCGTGGAATCACAGCTCACAGCAACCTCCAACTTTTGGGCTCAAGGGATTCTCCTGCCTCTGCCTCCCAAGTAGCTGGGACTACAGGTGCCTGCCACAATGCCTATTTTTTGGTTGCAGCCGTCATTGTTGTTTGGCGGCCCTGGCTGGATTCAAACCTGCCAGCTCAGGTGTATGTGGCTGGCGCCTTAGCCACTTGAGCCACAGGCGCTGAGCCTTTTAAAAATTTTTATTTAATTTTTTTTGAATTTTATTTTTTAAAATTTCCTTTCTATATATACATGTGTTTATTTGGTTTCCACTTTTTGCCTTCACAAAATTAAAACAGCTTAAAATTTAATAACAATAGCAATGTTTAAGATAAGGACTAGAAACAAAACACTTGTAAAGAAGGAATGAAGATAAATAGATTTGGAAAAGAAATCAGACGATTGCTACAATGAAATATTGAGCAATAATAATAGTAACAATGCAAAAAAAGCACTTGTACTAGACTGTTTATCGCAGCTCAATTTACAATTGCTAAAATGTGGAAACAGCCTAAATGTCCCACAACCCAGGAATGGATTGGCAAGCTGTGGTATATGTGTACCATGGAATACTATTCAGCCATTAAAAAGAATGGAGATTTTGCAACATTTGTATTAACCTGGGTGGAGGTGGAACACATTATTCTTAGTGAAGCATCACAGGAACGGAGAAGCATGAATCCTATGTATTCAACTTTGATATGAGGACAATTAGTGACTATTTAATGACACAGAGGGGGGTGGGGAAGGAGGAGAGCAGACAGAGAGAAGGAGGGAGGGGAGGAGGGAAAGGAAAAGAAAAAAAAAAGAAAATAATGACTAACTCTCATATAAATTGGATTTAATTTTGATCAAAGTTCACTATTTGAACAATTTTTAATTCAACTTGTTAATATGTTTAGGATATTGCATCCTCATTTATAAGTGAAATATGTTTGTAATTTCCCTTTATAATAATATATTTTTTCCAATTTAAATATCTGGTATATCTGGATGAAGTAGAATTATTTTGAAGTATTTCTTCTTTTTCTATTGTCTGTAAGATTTGGCATGATCTTTTTTTTGAATTTATCTTTCTATTTTTATTTATAAATATTAGTTGTATATTTTGTGAAAAAGTGAACCGATTTAAATTCCCCCCCCCCCAAAAAGGGAAGAGAAATATATAGGACTAGTTACCTGCTTTTTCTTAGGTGAACTCTTTTAGCTCATTTTGGTGAATTTGTCCATTTCATCTAAGTTGTCAAATTTATTTGTACGAAATTGTTCATAATATTCCCTTATCCTTGTAATGTCTGTAAGATTTGTTTTTCTTTTGGGGATAGAGTCTATTCCCCTAGGCTAGAGTGCTGTGGCATCAACCCAGCTCACAGCAAATTAAAACTCCTGGGCTCAGCTAATTTTTTTCTACTTTTAGTAGCACGGAAGTCTCACTCTTGCTCAGGCTGGTCTCAAACATCTGAGCTCAAGTGGTCTTCCGACCTCCTGGAGTGTTGGGATTATAGGTGTGAGCCACTGTGCCAGCCTGGTTAGGAAGATTTGTTTTTCTGATATGTAGGTAATTGATATCTTCTTTCTTTGCTTCCTGATTAGACTAGCTAGAACAGTTGTTCTCAACCTGTGGGTCGTGACCCCTTTGTAACAATGAAAATACATCCTGCATATCAGATGTTTACATTATGATTCATAACAGCAAAATTATAGTTATGAACTAGCAACGAAAATAATTTTACGTTTGGGGGTCACTGCAACATGAGGAACTGTATTAAAGGCTTGGGGCATTAGGAGGCATTAGGAAGGCTGAGAACCAACCTGGGCTAGAGGTTAATACGTTTTATTGCTGTTTTTAGAGAACAAGTTTTTGGTTTCAATGATTTTTTAAATTCTTTTTTTTTGTTTTAGTAATTTATTATTCTCTTCTGTTTACTTTGTGTTCAATTTATATTTTTTCTAGTTTCTTAGTGTAGAAACAAATCACAGATTTACAATTTTCACTTCTAATAAGCACTCTGCTTTTAAGCATCATTTTAATCATATTTTACAAACTTTAATTGGGTATGTTTTTATTTAGTTCAAAATACTTTGTAATAATTCCTTTATGGTTTCTTCTTTGGCCTAGTGATTATTTAGAAGTGTGTAGTGTAGTATCCAAATATGTGGGATTTTGCTTATATCTTTCAGTTACTGATTTACTAGTTTAATTCTTCTTTGGTTAGAGTAAAATTGGCCTTCCAGATCTGTAAAGTTATGCATCTATGGAGTCAACCAACTAAGAATGGAAAATATTCAGGGAGGTGGTGGGCACTGTGGCTCACACCTGTAATCCCAGCACTCTGGGAGGCTGAGGGGCTGAATTATCTGAACTCAGGAATTGGAGACCAGCCTGAGCAAAAGGAAGACCTCACCTCCACTAAGAATAGAAAAGATTAGTTGGGTATTGTGGCCAGTGCTTGTAGATCCAGCTACTTGGGAGGCTAAGGTAAGGGGATCGCTTGAGCCCAGAAGTTTGAGGTTGTTTGAGTTATGATGCACTCTACCCAGGGGGACAGAGTGAGACTTTGTCTCAAAAAATTCAGGGGAGGAAACACCCAATACAACAATAAAAAATAACACAAATTAGCAAACAATACAAAATAACAACTATTTACATAGTATTTCCATTGTATTAAGTATCCTAAGTAATTTGGAGAATATTTTAAGTATGTGAGAAGATTATGAAAATATTATGCCAGTTTATATAGGGAATTTGAGCATCCATGGATGTTGGTATTCACGAGGGGTCCTGGAACCAATTTTCTATAAATACAAAGGGACAACTGTACATATTTTATGTAATTTCACTCTTTATAAATTTATTGAGATTTGTTTAATCACCCAAAATGTGTTCTATATTGGTGAATACTCTGTGCACATCAAAAAGAATGTGCATTCTGCTGTAGATGGGTGGAATGTTTTATAAATGTCAGTGACATCAAGTCTGTTGATAGTGTTGTTCATGCCTCCTGTATCCTTACTAATTTTATGTCTGCTGATTTGATGGATTACTGATAGAGTAGTGTCAAAATTTTTGATTATCATTATTGATTTGCTTATTTCTTCTTTTGGTTTAAGTTTTTGTTGCGTGAATTTTGAAGCCCTACGTAGGTATTACTCATTTAAGCATGTTAGGTCTTATGGAATTGATCCTGCTTTTAATGTTATGAAATGTCACTCTTTATCCAAGGTAATGTTCACTCCTACTTTGATGGATATGAATAATGTTAGCTTTCTTTTGATCAGTGTTTGCATGGTAATCTTTTTTCTGTCCTTTCACTTTTACTTTTTCTGTGTCTTCATATTTACAGTCGGTTTTAAGACATTATGTAGTTGGGTCTTGCACAACCTATCTCAGTCTTCTAATTGGAGTTTGTGTATGTATGTTTGTGTGTGTATGCTTTCTGGAAAGTATCCAGCCCTGTAATATGAAAAAATAGACATGCATGGCTGGATACTTTCCAGACATCTTATGCACACACACACACACACACACACATATGTACAAACACACACACACACACTGTGTATATATATGTGTGTGTGTGTACATACATATGTGTACACACATACATATATATATTTTTTATTTTATTTTATTTTTTTATTTTTTTTTATTTTTTTTGTGGAGACAGAGTCTCACTTTTTCGCCCTCGGTAGAGTGCCGTGGCGTCACACAGCTCACAACAACCTCCAACTCCTGGGCTTAGGCGATTCTCTTGCCTCAGCCTCCCGAGTAGCTGGGACTACAGGCGCCCACCACAATGCCTGGCTAGTTTTCTGTTTTGCAGTTTAGCCAAGGCCGGGTTTGAACCTGCCACCTTCGGTATATGGGGCCGGCGCCCTACTTGATGAGCCACAGGCACCGCCCTACACACACACATATATATTTTTAAGAGAAAAATTGACAAAGGACCACAATTCCAAAGATAAAGTAGATGGATTTCAGTAGGTTAGGAGTGTTTTGCTAGCTGTGAATTTTCTCCAAATCTGTAAAAATTCAGTGGGACTAACTATCTTTAGTAAGCCCCTCTGGAAGCATCTCATCTTGTATCATAATCTATAGTGACAGAGTTTGCAGGATAGCATATAATTTAAAATAGTAAAAAATAATCTATCTGCATGGTTATGGCCCCTTGTTGTTAAATCACATTGAATGAATGTGATCAGACTAGTTGGAAAAAAATGTAAATAGGAGAAGGCGGTGCTAAGAAGTCCTTGTAAAAAACTTAAAGAAAGAATTTCATGTGCAAAAATAATACGTACATATTTGTCCCTTACAATTTAAATACCCAGAAGCAAAAAGAAGCAAATAAAAATAGTTTTTACCGCTCTGAACAAAAAATATTGGTGTTACTTTCATTTATATCCCTCCAGTATTTTTTTAGCATCAGTGTAATTTTTAAAACGAGGTCATCATAAATGACACTTTGTAGCTTACTTTTCCACTTACTATCTCATGCATATTTTCTATGATAATTATATTCATACTAGTCTATATAAGCTTTTTTAATGACTGCATATTTCATTTTCTGGTATATGAAGGTAGACAATTAAGTTTGCAAACTCATCCTAGAAAAACTGCTGCATACCTCAATGATAAATATCACTGTGGTCACCTTCGAAGTGCACTGAGGCCAGCGTCTAGCCTGCCTTCAAAGCAATTTTGGAACTCTTTTTCTGAACTGGCCACCAGCGCTGTTGTTGTACTAGGTCTGACAATTAAGTTCACAAGCTCATCCTAGAAAAAGTGCTGTATACCTCCCCGTGGAACATCACTACGGTCACCAGATGGCCAAGAGGAGTATTTCAAAGGTGACCATAGCAATATTCAGCAATGAAGTGTGTAGCATTTTTTCTAGGACAAGTAGTGGCCTTAATTGTCTGACCTCATATAATCCCAGTATATTTGTAAATTTTCCTGTTAATAGCAATGTAGCATACATTGTTCTGTAGGATACCCTGTAGAAGTACAACTGTTGGGTCAGAGGACATGCCAAATTCTAAGGCTTATGATATATTATCAAAATATCTGCCGTAGAATTTATCTTGATAGTATACTAGCATTAGATATCTACTTATTTACTTTTTGGGGAGGTATAGATTGGATTTGTAGCATAAATTTAATTCGCCAGTTCTTCCTTCATTTTCTCCTTAAAGCTGATAAACTTGTTAGCATCGTTTTGTTTCGTTTAATCAAAGATAATATTTATGTTTACCACCGACAGTTTAAATGATAAATTAAAAATAGAGAATGTTTTTACATAGCCTTTCTGAAGAGAATTGGAATGGTGAGTATTATGTTGCTCGTTAAAATATGTCAGCTGCTGCATGTGTACTTTGTGACTTGCTACAGAGAGCTTTTTATTCTTTTTTGGGTCAGTCTTTGAGTATTGACTGACTTCCAGGGAAAGTTAAACTATTCGTTCTCTGAGTAGGCAGAATATTATTAGTGACTAAGTGTAGAATGTGGTAAAAATTGGGAGGGGTAGATTTTTATTCTGGATGAAAATAAATGTTCTGTTTACATTAGTGTATTTAACCCAGATTCATCTTGTAAATGGACTACCTATCTGGGTTCTGTCACTTCTGTGATCACATGTCTTTTGAAAATGTTTTAGTTTCTGTATTACTCTCCATTTCCCCCATGAAGAATGAATGGGGAATGAAGCTGTGAAATGTCTGTGAGCTTCCCCAGTCATTTTAATACAATCAGTTTATGTTTCCCCCTCCTTTAACTTGGATGACAGCACTGTAATTTGTCTGTGACTTCTTTGGTGGTCACTTAAGACATCTTAAAGCCTGACTTTTATGTTTAAAGTCTTCATATATTCAATAGGTGTTACTTAGCATTTCTTTAACATTACGTCCTTGCATAAGGATATGTGACACAGTCTTCTTAGAGCTTACACTCCAGTTCCTGGTACACCTGCTGTGGTTATACGGAAAAGGAAAGGTCTGTGAGCAATAAAGTATTTATATGAGCTGAACTCTGAGGGATTGTTAATATTCTGTGTGTAAGGATTTTGATCTCTGTCCTCTTGGCGGGGTCTTAAATTATCAACTGCATTTAACTATACAAGATTATAAATACCACTGTTCACCACTGCAGAGGTCCTTTTTGTTTTTAGGGTTCCCTCTGCCAGAGTCTATAGGTAGTTTTCTAATTCGCAGTCTTTCTGTATTAAAATTCTTTTAAAACATATATTCTGGGCTTGGTGCCTGTGGCTCAGCGGGCTAAGGCGCCAGCCACGTACACCTGAGCTGGCGTGTTCGAATCCAGCCCGGGCCCTCCAAACAACAGTGACGGCTGCAACCAAAAAATGGCCGGGCGTTGTGGCCGGCACCTGCAGTCCCAGCTACTTGGGAGGCAGAGGCAAGAAACTCGCTTGAGCCCAGGAATTGGAGGTTGCTGTGAGCTGTGATCCCACGGCACTCTATCCAGGGTGAAGGCTTGAGGCTCTGTCTCAAAAAAAAGCCAAAAAACCAAAAAAACATATATTCTGATTGACAATTCTGACTTCTTGAAAATAACTGAGTCACTGCAGCTGATGTTACTCCGACTACTGGAGTGCTAAAATGAGTGCTAGTGGACTCAGAACCACGTTTTCTCCTCTCCCATTCCGTGACCAGGCGCCATGTTGTAACTGACTTAGCATATAGGAGTTATTGTATCTGAAAGGATACATGGTAAGCTAAGATTTATTGGTTTAAGAAAAAATTATTCTCAGAAACATTTTTCATGATATGTAAGTGTTTGGGGGCTTTATGTGTGTACGTTAAAGCCCAAGGTTAACGTCTTCTGTTCCTGAACTGAGAAATACTACTCTAAATTCTATCATAACTAATCTTTCTTTCTGATTTTTTTAGTTGAAAATTTGATTTAATGATTTTTTAAAGTTGGGCAGTCATGCTTGGGATTAAGCAAGTCAGTATTTGATGTACTTGGAGCAGTTAAATGAAGCATCAACAGTTCAGAGATGCTCTCCACCACTAGGAATTGAGCCTCGACTGGATAGGAAGGTTAAACCCACTTTTGGGGGTTTTTGAAGAATTCATGGGAGAGCTGTCACCTTGAATTTTTCCTTTAGCCAAGTTAAACAAAGACAGTTATGGACTTTCCCTGATATTTTAAAAAACACCAACCAAGAAGAAAAAAATTTATTTTAAACCTCTGGCTCTGAGTAAGGATAGGAAAGTATATTCCTTCCTGTTTCTGCTACTGAATGCAATTATAAAACCTGGACAGATGCATGGAGTAGTTATTTGAGGACTCTGAAAAACAAATAATGGCAGAAAAAAGACCAGAATTTAAAGTACCACTAAAGAAGTGGTAAATTTTGCATTTCCTCTCCTTTCATCCTCCTGCCATTTGGCCCTAGAGGCAGGTGCAGTTGCAGAAGTACATAGGTTGGGGGACTATAAAGGAGCTGGGATCTGAAAGTGTTGAGGGAATTGTATAGAGGGAGTAGCTCAGGAAAGCAAGTCCGTATATTTATTTATGAATTCCTGGGCTCACTCCTGAGTTGTACATACATGGGTCTTATTCTATTTGGCATATAAACAACTGTGAGAGTGGAACTAACATAAAGACACCACCCAGACTGGCCACTGTGTGCTACACATGGGGCACACATTTGAGTAACATTGCAAAGGCTTTGAAAACTAAAATAAAATTGTTAATGTTCTCCAGAAGATTTAAATAACACCCAGAGTCTTGTAACACAGTACTCAAAATAGTCTTGGTATGATCCAAAATTACTTAGCGTATGAAAAATCAGGAAAAGCTCAACTTGCACGAGAAGAGATGACATAAATGTTGGAATTATTTGACTGACTTTAAAGCAGCTATTATACAAATGCTACAACAAACTAGCTCAAATACTTGTGAAACAAATAGAGAAATAAAATTCTCAGCAAAGAAATAGATGGTGTACAGAAGAACCAAATGCAGTAACTAAAGTGAAAAACTCACTCAAAGGCCTCAATAGCAGAATGGAGATGAATACAATCTATGAAGTTAAAGATAGATCAATAGAAATTATGCCATATGAATAATAGAGGTTAAGAAGATTGGGGGGGTAAAAATGAACAATATCTCAGGGACCTGTGGGATAAAACACTCTAATTGTAATATTCATGTCATTGGAGTCCTTGGAAGAGAAGTAAAAGGATATGGTGCTGAAAATAATAGTGACTGTAAAGTTTCCAAATCGCTAAAAGACACAAACCTACAAATTCTAGAAACCTGGTGAATCCAAACAACATGAATCCAAAGAAACCCACAGGAAGACACATCATAATTAGACTTCTGAAAAACTAAAGACAATGAGGGCGGCACCTGTAGCTCAAAGGAGTAGGGCACTGGTCCCAAATGCTGGAGGTGGCAGGTTCAAACCCAGCCCCAGCCAAAAACCGCAAAACAAAACAAAACAAAACTAAACTAAACTAAACAAAACTAAAGACAATGGAAATAATTGAAAGTAGCAAGAGGAAACAACACATAACATATAGGGAAACAATGATTCAAACGACTGTTGATTTCACAGCAGAAACCAATGGAGGCCATAAGAAATGGCGCAGCATTTTATAAAGTACTGAAAGAAAAGAATTGTCAAGCCAGAATTCTATATCCAACAAAAATATCCATTAGAAATGAACGTGGAACAAAGACATTTTTAAGGGAAGGAAAAGTCAGAGAATTCACAGAGCTAGCAAACCTGTACTAAACAATAACTAAAAAACTTTAGAGTGGCTCGGTGCCTGTGGCTCAAGTGGCTAAGGCTAAAGCAAGGTTTGTTTTGGATTTCTAGAAGGGAAATGATACACGTACTGGAAGAAATATTAAAATACCAAGAATCAAGAAGAGGGGCATTTATTTTGTTTTTGTTTTGGTGACAAAGGGTGTCTGTGAAGAATGTATCTTGATCTGTAAACCTATCTTGCTCTTGCTCCACAAACTTATCTTTCTCTTCTTCAATAAACTTTGTTTCACACTTGCCTTGCAAAAAAAAAAAAAAAAAAAAAGAAAGAAAGAAAAAGGAAGAGCAATATAAATAGTAGGAATCTGGGTAAATAGAATAGACTTTTCTCATGAGTTAATTCAAATATCTTTTATGATTGAAAGGAAAAATTCTGACATTGTGATTGACTTTTCAGTGTATATTTAAGATTACTAAAACTTAAAGGGGCAAGGGTGACGTAATCTCTATGGTGGCAAGGTTTTACATTCTACATTCAGTTAAACCTTAAAATACTGATTCAAAGTCGACTTTGAAAAGGTATCATCAATATTGTAATCCATGGAGCAATTACTTAAAAAACTTTAGAGTGGCTCGGTGCCTGTGGCTCAAGTGGCTAAGGCGCCAGCCACGTACACCTGAGCTGGCAGGTTCAAATCCAGCTTGGGCCCAAGAAACAACAATGATGGCTGCAACCACGAAATGGCCAGGTGTTGTGGCGGGTGCCTGTAATCCCAGCTACTTGGGAAGTGGAGGCAGGATACTTGCTTGAGCCCAGAAATTGGAGGTTGCTGTGAGCTGTGATGCCACCACTCTATCCAGGGTGACAGCTTGAGGCTCTGTCTCAAAAAAAAAAAAAAAAAAAACTTTAGAGAGATGTAGTAAAAGACTAAATAGATAATTAAAATGGAATGCTAAAAATACTTAATAACACTAAAGACAGCAAGAAAGAGAAAATAGAACAGGGAAGAGAAAATCAGAGGGAACAAACACAAAAAGTATTCAGGTAGGTCAAACATCCCAACATACTAATAATTAAATTAGATGTAAATACTCAAGCAAAGTAATCAAAATACAGAGATTATCATGTTAAAAGCTAAAAAATAACCAAGCCATATGCTCTTTATAAGAAACTCACCTCAGACATAATGATAAAACTATAAAATTCTGATAAAAGAAATCAAAAATACATTTACCTACATAAATGACAAGACAAATTCATGGATTGAGATGCTAAGCATAGTAAAGATTTCAGTCCTTCTCGGACTGACTTATAGATTTAACACAATTTCAATTAGAACTCTAGTAAGATTTTTCTTTTGTAGATATAGAGAAGCTAGCTCTAAAGTGTATATGGAAATAAGGAACTAGAATAGCTGAAGCAATGTTGTAAAGTAAAGATACAGTTGAAGGAATTGCTACAGTCCAATGGAATATTATAAGAATACAGAAATATGCCCACACAAATGTGGTCAATTGATTTTTTGATAAAAGTGTGAAAGAGTGTAATCCAGCACATAAATAAATTAAAAAATAAAGACCACATAATCCTCTCAATTGATGCAGAAAAAGCCTTTGACAATATCCAGCATCCCTTCATGATCAGAACACTAAAGAAAATGGGAATAGAGGGGACATTTCTTAAATTGATAGAG
>CAUYRH010094980.1:0-11277 GCA_963574655.1 Perodicticus potto
TTTTTTTTTTTTGTAGAGACAGAGTCTCACTTTATCGCCCTCAGTAGAGTGCTGTGGCGTCACACAGCTCACAGCAACCTCCAACTCCTGGGCTTAGGCGATTCTCTTGCCTCAGCCTCCCGAGTAGCTGGGAGTACAGGCACCCGCCACAACGCCTGGCTAAAAATTAAAGTTTTTAATCTCAAACATTTGGCAGAAATTCACACCATCCTGAATTAGGTTTATCCTTCACAATAGGAATAACATATATTTGGGGAGGAGGGGTCTTCCAGTGAGGACTGGAAAACCCGCTAGACAAATTCTGAAAGAGCTCCAACACCAGGAATAACATATCTAGTACAGCATGATGTTTCCTGAGTTGAGAACAATGATATGATCAATGGAGAATTAGACTGGTATTAAGTTTATTAAAATCACGATTACATATGTTTATGTGAGTGTGTACACACACATACACATATATATCATATGCCTTCTCCAATTTTTGTCGTCTTACCTAGATCTCTACCTATACGCCATCTAGGACTCATGAACAGGTATGGAAGTCGTGACTACAGTTCCCACTTACATGCATAACCACTTTAGTGTGGGGGAGCAAGGAAGCCTTCTCCTAAATGCAAAACCTATAAATCTGACTGCTGGTCCTTCTGGATAAGATGGCGTAGACACACGTCACCCATCTCTGCCATTGAATAGAACTAAAAGCCAGAACAGATGACATAAGTAGCTACTGGAAAAAAATTTGAAAAGTAAATAGCATCAGAAAAATCAGAAAACAACTATAATCAAAATTGCAACCAACAGAGTGGTGGATTTACCACTTATTTTCCAGCAATATCTTCTGGCCTGAACAACTTAACACGGCTGGAAACCGAGAAATGAGCATTGTGGTAAAGGAAAGAGCTCCAGCTAGTTCTGATTCAGGGAACAAAGGAGGGCACTGCTAACATTCATAGACAGGGGGAAATCTCTGATTTTGTTCTTTGTTTCTTCCCTTTTTTGTCAGTGTCTCCTGTTTGTAGTCCCAGGCAATCCCATAACAGTCAGGGCAGTGACCAGCAATGGGGATCAACAAGAGTAAAAACTCTGGGGGAGAGGAATTTCTCTCTCCATTTGGCAGAAGTACATGTATGATAAGGTCAATTCATGTTGCCTTTTTTTTTCTTTCCTACTGCTGGAATCCAGAGAAAGGCCCAAAAGGAAGAACACAGTAGAGCCGGGGAAACAAAAAAAGGAGAGCCTTAAGGAGGTAAAAAGTGCCAAGTACAGTATAGAGAAGGAAGAGGTCAGGAAAGTGACCCCATAAAGTTCCATTCCAGGGATCATCATCAAGTCGTAAATGTGTGGATCAGATTATAATTATTAAAAGTATAGCAAAGACTTTTGAGAGGTGAACTCACAGAGGGACCACTGCACAGGCCAGGCCACAGACTGACCACTAGGGGGCAAACACCCAGAATGGAACCCAAGAGTACTGTAAAGGACTTTGAAAAGTAAACTGATACTTAAAAGACCCTACTGAGGGAGAGTTACAACTTGCAGGCTGAACCTGACCAGGTCAATTGCCTGCTTTAAAAAAAATAAAAAGAAATCAACATTTTCCATGGGATAAAATAACAACCCTGAGATTCATAACATAATCTTCAAAATAGGAGAGGCTCGGCACCTGTGGCTCAACGGGCTAAGGCACCAGCCACATACACCTGAGCTGGCGGGTTCGAATCCAGCCAGAGCCCGCCAAACAACAATGGTGGCTGCAACCAAAAAATAGCCGGAGATTGTGGCGGGCGCCTGTAGTCCCAGCTACTTGGGAGGTGGAGGCAAGAGACTCGCTTGAGCCCAAGAATTGGAGGTTGCTGTGAGCTGTGATGCCACAGCACTCCATCCAGGGCGACAGCTTGAGGCTCTGTCTCAAAAAAATTTAAAAAAAAAAACAAAATATCTAGGAGAAATTCTAATAATACTCAACATACCTAGAACCATGGGAATTTCAAATCAAATTAGAAGATTATCAATAGACACCAATGCAACATGATACAGATGCTGAAATCATGTGGCAAAAACTTTAAGGCAGTTATTGTGTTATAAAGCAGTTCTATATTATAAATGTTCGAATCAGCAATCATAAACACTCTTAAAACAAATGTTAAAATAAAAAGTCTTATCAAAGAAATAGAAGGTACAAAGAAGAAACAAATGGAAATCTTAGAAATGAAAATGGCAACAATTACAAAAATTTACTGGATAAACTCAAGCAGAATGGAGATAAAAGAGGAAAAAGTCATTGGACTTGAAGTCAAATCAATCGATATTGTCTAATCTGAGTAACAGAGAGGAACGGTTGAGAATTAAATGAACATAGCTTCAAAAACGTGTGATTCGGTAACAGAAGATCTAACATCAATGTTACTGAAGTCCTTAAAGAATGTGTGTTAAAATTATATTTGAAGAATAGTGGGATATTTGCCAAATTTGGCAAAAAGACATAAACCTGTAGTTTCAAGAATCTAAACAAACCCTGAGCAGGGTAAATCCAAAGAAATTCATGCTAAGAAAAACTGCTAAAAACTAAGAACACCTTGTTAATTGTGATGTGTTAGGTACATTTTACTATCATTTTTTAAAAATTTAAGACAAAGAAATAATCTTCAAAGCAGCCAGAGTAAAATAATATTACATATAAGGAAATAATACCTAAAATGATTGTGGATCTCTTATTCCAGAAGCAAGTGAGTAACATAAAATTTTTGAAGTAAAAATCTGTCATCCTAGAATGTACATCTAGTAAAAACATCCATCAGAAATGAAGGTGAAGTACAGACATTCTTGGATAAAGGGAACTTTCAAAATGGTTGGTAATCATTAAACCTGCTCTAAAAGAATTACTAAAGGAAGTTTTCAAACAGAAGAAAAATGATATGAGAAGGAAACATGAATAACACACAAAAAGAAGAATGATAGAAATGGTAAGTATCTGGATAAGTACAGTAGAATGTTCTCATTTTTAGTTATTTAAAACATGTTGGATGGTCAAAGGAAGAAGTACCTAATGGGAATGTCAATGCATGTCGATGTTCTACGTGAAACAATAATGATATAAAGGGGAACGTGTTAAGGGACCTATAACATGATGAGGAATCTGTATCCAAAAGGAAGTGATTATACATCTATAACGAAGATACCAAAAAGTTAAAAGTATATTTCATAATCCATGGAGCAACCATTTAAAAAGCTACACAAAGATAATAGTGTCAAAATCACATTAAACAAACATGGCACAATAAAAATGTTCGAATAACCTAAAATAGGACAGGAAAAGCAAAAGAGAAAAAGAAAAACATAACAAAAAAGAAATAATGGAATTGTGGATCTAAATCCAAATACATCAATGATCATATTAAACATACATGATGTGATACAACAGTTAAAAGTAATTGATTGTCAGATTGGACTAATGTTACGTGACTTTACTATTCTATAAGAAACTCCATTCAAATATATTAATTTAAGTAGAGTAAAAGTAAAACATTCTTAAAAGAGATATAATGCAAACCAAAATTAAAGGAAAACTAAAAAACAATCAAATTAGAAAGTAGGCAAAAAAGACATGACCAGATATTTCACTGAAGAAATGCAAATGGCAAATAAGTACATGCAAAGATCTTCAACATCATTAGCCATCAGAAAAATGCAAATTCAAACCCCGTTGAGCTGTTATGACACACCTATCAGAACAGTTAAAATAAAACAGTGACAAAACCAAACTCTGGCAAAAATGCAGAGAAACCAGATCACTCATACACTGCTAGTGAAATATAAAAAGATATAGCAACTCT
Organism: Perodicticus potto; assembly: GCA_963574655.1. NCBI lineage: Eukaryota > Metazoa > Chordata > Mammalia > Primates > Lorisidae > Perodicticus > Perodicticus potto. The sequence continues at coordinate 3,837 of CAUYRH010094980.1, forward strand.
GCACAACAGTTTGGAAGTTTCCAAAAAAATCAGCATTTATTCTTTTCAGCAATAAAACTGAAAAGAAACTATTGATATACACAAGTTAGAGGATTCTCCAGATAATTATATAAGCAGGAAAAGGGCCAACCCCAAATAGTCACATGCTTTATGACTCCACTTACGTAACACTCTTGAAATGGCAAAATTATAGAAATAAAGATATATGTCGAAGGTGACACTGAAACTGCCCTTACAGATTGATGAGGGGGTGTAAGGTGAGACCTAGAGTAAGGGCCCCCAAACTCTATGAGGGAACAGGGCCTGGCTAAAATAATAACAATGAAAATAAGGTCTGACTTAATATAGGCATAGGTCAGGATTAAGATTTATTAAATGTGCCAAAGGCATTGTTTATATTGTAACTTAATATTTTAAATATTAATGTCAAAATATGCCAGTGTCTCTGAATTTTCTAATTTCAAATTCCATTGTCATCTCCAATACGTACCGATGTAGTTATTTTAAAGGAGAAATAAAAATATGCCCAAGAACTAAATGAGTGAACATTAACAATGGGCATAAAGAATGTGTTTTCACCATGATCCATATGAAAAGAAAAAAATATGGAACAATCATATCCTCCATCTTAACTGACATTCATCCAACAAATATTTATTGATGGTCTACGCAGTGCTGGACTTTACACAGTCATCAGTCTTGAGAAATACCCAGTTCATCCAAGAGGGAAGATGGGACCCACCTTCTCAGTTCAGTATTCACATAAACAACAATAACAATTTAATAATTTTGCTATAACAAAGGGACCACTGACAGAGGCTTCCCAGAGAAGACACTTGGGCCAGGCTTTTGAGTGGGTAGGACGATCTTCAGGAGGAAGTGACGAGATAAGAGAAGGATGAATCCATTCATTGAAGATGAAAGAACATGATTTCTCAGTAACTCTAGAACTGGGGCCCCTTTGGCTGAAGAGGAGAAAGATGGGGGAAGGACTTAGTAAAGCCAGTTTGGGAAGGTTTTCAGACATCCTGGAGACTTTGAGGTAGGGGAAAGTAGCAATCAGAAACTTCGTCAAAAATCTGAATTCTGGAGCCAGGTAGCATCTACTGCTGTTGCCTAGCAAGACATGAAAAGGGGCTAAACGAAAATACAGTCACAGAAACAGGGAAGGACTGATTCTAGGGATATTTAGCAGATAAGATGGGGAAGATCTGGTGATCCGATTTGGTGATCCAACCGGCTGTGAGGGAGAAAGTGGGTCCCCTCTTCCCTCTTGGATGATAATCTAAAGTTAGGGAAGACAAGAGAAACAAGTTGGGTAAGGAAGAAACTAGATAAGCTTTGCCTGTGTCCATGTTTAATGTGGTGCACCGCCTGGATAGCCAGGTGGAGACTTAAAGCAGCACTGTATCATGGAAACAGGAATATAGATGTTAGGAGAGCCAAGAGACTGCAGGTAAAGGTTTAGGAGTGTTGAAGTCCCTGGAGGTGGACGAGATCAAACATGGAAAACTGATTCTTATCATCCTTACTATATTATAAGAAATACTTCCTTAGCAAGAAGCACTCATCTAAAACTGACTTAAAGTTTCATTGTATCTAAAGTTTTCTTTTCTTTCAAAACATTTGCACACCACTGTTGTAAAGCGATCATCGCAAAAGCCAACAATTACGCAACGTTCTACCATCCACGCTTGCCTCCACTTCTGGAAGGAGAAACGAGAAACAGGCCTGCCTGCTGCCCACGCCAGCCTGGGTAGGATTCCAGCAACGGATGAAACAGAACCCCAGCACGGTACACACTCGTCGGCCGAGGTTCTCATTAAAAGCCTCAGCACATTTCTCCTCTGTTTCTCACTCACATCCTTTTCCCTCCTCTGCTTTTTCTGGGAATGTATCTGTCGGCCACAGATCAGTTATTAACTCCTCCTAGAGCAGAGGGGACACGGACAAAACACAGTAAGTCAATTAAGAAATTAATATGGGAAGAACAAATTACACTGGGTTTTGATATCTGTAGAAGGCAACAGAAGAGACAGACCCAGAGGAGGCGGCAAGAATTACAAGACCCTCACTTGGGATGACAGGTGGACGCGCAGGCCCAGTAAACTCCTGGTAGAAGGGCTGACATGAGGAGGGGGCAGCACGGGAGAACCCTGCCAAATTGTCGCTGCTCCCCGGCCAATGTAAGGTGTCAGAGGCTCCAGACCAAAGCTCCAGAAAGTATTTGACCAATGCCAGCCTCCACAAAAACAAACGCTATTAAGCATCTGAAATTGTAGCTTTTAGGGGCCTTTTTAGCAGAAATCTTTGATAATAAAGTGTTATAAAAATCCTGAGGAGAAAGAAGATGAGGAAATCTAATTCTGGGAGTCCCCCAGTCCATGAGGCTGACCTGATCCTCCCCTCTCAGTTTCTGCAGTAAGCAAAGGGGTCTCGTACTACACCACTGGCGTGTCACGACAGAGGTACTCAGATGGAAAGTGACAGCTGGTGACTTTTGCTCCCTTCACTTAACATAAATTCCAAACAAAATGTTTTACTGTGCTGTGAAGGCTTTCATTATCACTAAAGAAATCTCTGCGAATCCAGAAATATGAACCTCCGCATCTGGTTGGGCCTGTCTGTCAGGGGCTGAGAAGCTGCTTTGGATAAGGGGGCTTTCCCGACTTGCCCTAAAGGTTTCTCAGACCGCTCTGTAACAAAGATGATTGAAAAGCATATTGTGTCAACAGACACTTCCTTGGAAGGAGGCAAACATGAGGACAACACCTCACTCATCAGAAACAGCCAGACATACCTATAGGGTATGCGATGCAAGCCAAAATTCTCTTTGTTTTGTGTCTTGAAAGGAAAAAATAATTTAGTCCAGATCTACTGAGAAAAGAAAAAATGTGCCAGCAACACCCAAGATGATGTCCTATCAGCTGCTAGTTTCAGGTCAACTACAGTACAACAGGAAGCTTAGGACTGGAGACAAGCAGGACCGGCCCACTGTGCCCTTCTCCAGGCCAACCTATAATGCAAACTTGCTCTTGACCTACAGAAATAACATCCTCTGCTATGAATAGTGAGATAGTAATTTGTGTATCCAATTCTGCCAGTTCAAAAACTAGTCTCTCTATAGGCATAGAAATATCCATCTGCCAAGTATTCTGTAGCTCAGGGGTGCCATAAAACATCAGTTAAGCATTTTCAAAAAAAAAAAAAAATGTAACTCCTTTTTACCCAACCCATTTCCATCTTTGGAGCCAGTGATGACTGTACTCTCGCCAGAACGCCAAGGAACAGTCAAAGTAAGTATCAAGCGACAGCAAAGAACAGAAATCAGTGAAAAGTTGGGAGATTTGGGGTGTTTGCTCTTAATTCTTACTCTTGGCCAGAGCAATTAACATTTAATTCTAGGCACAAAGCTGTTCTGTAAGTTGTGGGGAGAGAGAGAAATCACCACCTCCACCACAATAACAAAAAGTATACCTTTCTGCCCTCCTAAAGGCCAGAGAATCCTTTCCTGGGAAATCTGATGTATGTGCTCGTTCTCCTTTGTCCCCCTAACGCTATCAACACATCATAAGCATCCTTTCAATAAAAGGAGAACAGGAGGAGGTCAAGGCTATTCCATACTTCCTAAGGCCCAGATGATAGAAGACAGAGCGAATTTATGGCCCTGGTCAAGTGCTTTTATCTTTCCATGGGAGAAAGATACTTGTGACTACAAGAGTGAGATACTACAAAGAATGCAGCCTCTCTAACTTCTTATCGTTTCTAAATTCCCTGCCTGATTTGATAACAAATATCACTTTTCCTTTACTGCCACTGGGGGGGAAAAAATCACTGTGATAACAAAGGGGCCATTATTTCTGGTAGCATTTTCCTGGGTCCTGTTAATAATCACACTTGCAGTCAACTAATGCCCTAGGTTCTCACATCACTAAATAAATATTACCTGGTGGCAAATATTAGTATCCTCAACTTTGCATTCCAAAGAAGTCAAGAAACCTATCAGAAAGGTCAAATCTCAGTAAATACAGCCAAAGCCCCCCCCCTCGTGAGGGGGGGCAACATTTCCATTATTTCCTAGTTTCAACACAAATTCCTGTGTCTCTGCATCTTAACAAAATTTCTTATCAGACGCGTCAGTGGTCCTCACAATCCCATCCTGCTTTTGACATATTTGGTGAGTAGAAGTTTATGAAAACAGAATCCTAGAAGGAACTGTTGGATCAAACACTCTTACCCCAAGAGCTGCTAAGTACAAGCATATGTGAACATGTTTATGTTATAATTTCAAGATTTGAATACATATACAGTTGTCTCCAAAATAATTCCAGAACTTTCCTAAATTCTCAGGAACTCATACTGTTCCTTTTTTTTTTTTTTTTTAAGAAACCCAAGTTACAGTGCCATGGTGTCAGCCTTGCTCACGGTAACCTCCAACTCCTGAGTTCAAGAGATCCTCCTGCATCAGCCTCCAGAGTAGCTGCACTACAGGCACCCACCACCATGCTCAGCTAATTTTTTCTATTTTTAGTAGAGATGATGCTTCACTCTTGCTCAGACTGGTCTCGAACTCCTGAGCTCAAACGATCCTCCTGTCTCAGCCTCCCAGAGTGCAGGGTTACAGGCATCAGCCACTGCGGCCTGCTGTTCTCCTAATTTTAGAGACACTGATAGCAAATTGGTCATTCTCCATTCTTCCTGTGCATCAGAAGAATTTCTGGGGACTTTCATTAAAAAATACACTTCCTGAGGCCAAACTATAGGCTAAATCAGAATACTGATAGATAGGACCAGGCATATCAATCTTTAAAATGAATTCAAACAGCAACTTTTAAGGGCTTTTGGTTGTTATAGCCAGGGTTAAAAGAAATACCATGTAGTTCCAATTGGTCAGACTTTTTATTTTACTTAATCACTGGACTTTGAACATGGAAGAAATCCTAAAATCAAAAAGACCAGCATACTACTTGCATAAAGAAGAGCCAAATCTGTTAAATAACTTGCCCAGGGTCATACAACTACTGAGAAACAGAGCGTAGTCAGTCTGCTTTAAAAGTATTTTCAAAACCACATTCACATCTTTTTTTAAAAAACTCATAGAATTGGGTTTACCAGTCTTTCTATTCAGTCCTCTGCAACTACCTCCAGGATTTCTTCTTTAGGAGGGAGCAGCTCACCACCTTTTGGGGCTCATGTGCAAAAAATGTATCTGCATCTGCATAAAGGTTATAATCAATGTAGCGAAACAAGCACACTTAAAGAGATAAACCACAGAGGGTAACAGAGGATGATACATACTCAGGAAGACTGCTTGACTGTGAGAAGTTCCCAGTAATCAAAATTCTAGGTCACCACAATTTGTTGTACTTTTCTTTTGGGCTGTTTTATCTTTAGTTACCAAACAAAGAATGAGAGTGTGATTGCCCCACAAAGGGGTGTAAACAGCGAAGGCACCTCGTGTGCTTCAGGAAGGCATTTTCACATCCCAAACCAGGAAGGCTAGGCCCTTGAATAGTACATGAGACACCATATATTTATCCTAATCAAAAAACTTTTTAAAATGCACTTTCAGTGAAAGAGAAGAAAGGGAAGGAAGGAGGTGACTTTCTTTGTTAAATTTCACAATAAATTCACATTCAGACTCAGTGAGTGCTTTGCAGCGGCTTCACGGTAGCTGAGATAATTACACTACTACCTCTTGATGTATGAGTCCCCATTGAAAGAAGTGGCTGAATCCCAAGGACAGCATTCCAGAGCACTGAAAGAATTCCTTCAGGACACACCCACTGGGCGACTTGGTTTAGACAGGACTGCTCCCTACCTCACTGCAGGAGACGGAGCAGAGAGGAGAGGAGAGGAACATCTAACTTCGCTGCCAGGGACCCAGGCAGGTAAGTAGGAAAAAACAGCTGAATTCAAGAGCTTAGGATATGCCAAGAACTGCCGTAAAGCTGGCAAATACACAGCCACGGGCTGCCTAACCATGTTCTAGTCCATGCATACGGTCCCACAGGTAACGATGGAGCTGAAAATTCCTCTCGCCTAACAACATCTTGATGATCCAACCCTGTGTAGGCCTAGACTGATGTGTGTGTTAGTGTCTTGAGTTTTAACAAAAAAAGTTTTCTGGGTTTTTTTGGGGGGAGGGTTTTTTTGTTTTTTTTTTTTTGAGACAGAGTCTCACTATGTCACCCTCGGTAGAGTGCTGTGGCATCACAGCTCACAGCAACCTCCAACTCCTGGGCCCAAGCAATTCTCTTGCCTCAGCCTCCCAAGAAGCTGGGACTACAGGTGCCCGCCACAACGCTGGGCTATTTTTGTTGCAGTTGTCATTGTTGTTTAGCTGACCCAGGCAGAGCTTGAACCTGCCAGCTTTGGTGTACGTGGCCAGCACCGTAACCACTGTGCTATGGGCACTGAGCCAACAAAAATGTTGAAAAGTAAAACAACCCAAAATTTTGAATAGAAAAAAAACTTACAGGAGACTGGGGGCAGTGCCTCATGCCTGTAAACCTAGACTCTGGAAGGACAAACCAGGTGGATCACTTGAACTCAGGAGTTTGAGACCAGCCTGAGCAAGAACAAGACCCTGTCTTTACTAAAAATAGAAAAACTGAGCCAGATATAATGGTGGGTTCTGGTAGTCCCAGCTACTCGGGAGGCAGAGGCAGGAGGATCACTTGAGTCCAGGAGTTGGGGGTTGCTGTGAGCTAGGGTGATGCCATGGCACTCTAGTCTGGGCAAAAGAGGAAGACTCTTGTCTCAAAAAAAGAAAAAATAAAATCTTTGCATTTTAAGCTAAGTATGATTATAGAAAGTCAAAATTTTAAAAAATTAAAGCATTAAATAAAGTTTAAAAAATTATAGCAAGCTAAAGTTAATTGATTATTGAAGAAAATATCTGTTTATAAATTTTGTATAGCCTAAGTCTACACTGCTCACGTCTACAGTAGTATAAGATAATGCCTTAGGCCCTCATATTCACTCACCACTCATTCACTGACATACCCAGAGCAATTTTTGGTCCCATAAGTTCCATTCATGGTAAATTCTATCCAGAGGCACCATATTTTGTCCTTTTTTTTTTTTAAATCCTCTTGTGAAAAATCTATACAATGGCTGCAGATAACATCACTGTAGAGTCTTTACTCCTTCGCCTGTTATCCAATCTCCAGCTCATTGCTAGACACTTCCTTTCTTTTTGCCAGTACCAACATTAGCCTTTGCAGTCCCCCTGACTTTCTTCATTCTGTTCTTGCGTTCCTTTCACTGCTTTCTTGTCTTTTTCTTCTCATACAGGCCATGCCTTGCAAGTCTATGTTTGGGTTCATTTTTCTTTGCATAATCCAAAGAATCATAAATCATGCCAAAGCCTGTTGTCTTCCCACCACCAAAGTGAGTTCTGAAGCCAAATACAAAGATGACATCAGGTGTGGTCTTG
>CAUYRH010094981.1:0-13305 GCA_963574655.1 Perodicticus potto
AGAAAATATCATGAATGTTATATTAATCAGGTTGATAAAAATATCTCCAATTGTATGTGAAGCCCACACACTGTACTCCTTGACTGAATTATTGTACACAGCTATGACTCAATAAAAAAAATAAATAAATAAAAAATAAAATGACAGCTCTTCCCTTCAAAGTTGTCAGTGGATTTCTGTTACTTTGAAGACAGAGACCGTGCCCCTTTATTTGCCCTATGACCCTGCATGGCCTGCACCTGCTGTGTCCAGCGTCACCTCCTGTCATTGCCACCTTTATTCTCACACGCCATTCCTGTGGGCCTCCCACAGTGTCACTTGTTTCAGAGGTCACTGTGAGTGCTGTTTTTCCTGCCTAAAATACTCCTCTCTAGCCCTCTTAGTAAACTTTTTAGTTAATTCTCAACTCACATTTTGGCTTCACATGGTGCCCTTTGATGACTCACAAGATTTAATTCCTGCTTGTCCTGCTTAATAATCTTAGATACTCTGCATTTTTCCTTCAAAGCACATGTTTGGTTTAAATGGTTGTGTGTGTGTGTGTGTGTGTGTGAGTGTGTGTGTGAGTGTGTATCCCCTCCAGACTGTAAGTTCTTCTGTTCTGTGAGGGTTATGGCTCATGTCCTTTTTACCCGTCATTGTATCCCCAGAAGCAACACTCAGCACGTGGAAAGTCAGTAAAGCAGAATTGTTAGGATTGTGACCTTAAAAACGAGATCTCCAGCACTCAAATGCAGGCCCTGACACAGCTTTGGGTGACTTTAAGTAAGTTGCTTAATATTTCTGTGCTTCAGTGTTGTTACCTCCAAATTTGAGGTTGACAGTAACACATAACTGATGTTACTTTGCAAATTAAATGCACACTATGCATGAAAACAGATTTGTGTGTCCTGCCATTCAGCCTTCAGTTTGTCAAGGCAACGCCCCATGTAGACAGAGGAAGTTCAGAAGATGGGCACGCGCACTTCTCTCAACTCAACTCAGCCCTGTGGAAGACAACCTTTCTCCATGACTATCCCAGGATGATCTCCCAAGGAGCACCTTGGCCCATCGAGGGAGAAAACTGGCTGCTGGCAGCAACTCAATGTAAAAGTTTGAGGGGAGAATGGGAGGAGCTAGCAGCGACCTGGGTCTCTCTCTCCATGAGCCAAGACGTTAATATATCTAGATCTTTTCCTTGTGAGTATTGGTTCCCCTTCTGGAAGGACACCCCAACCCCACCCCAGTGAACTCAGATGTGACTGTGATTCTTTTGGTAGATGAAGTAGGAGAGAAAACAATGTGTGTCACTTCTGGACGAAGGTTTCTATGCCGACCTTGTTTCCACATTCTTTTTCTTCCTCTGCCGCTGTGTTCTCAGCACTCCAGGCTGTGATCAGTCCCAGAAGGTACCTTGTCACTGATAACGCGAGTCCTGCAAACTTTGAGATGGTCACGTTCTTTCTACAGCACATCGCAGCCCGTGCAGACAGATGCACCTGGAGTGGACTCTCTTCCCCACGGCACGGTCATCCCGCGAGCATGGGCAAGCCGCTCCAGCTACCTGGCTTACCCATGAATGGCAATTATCCCATGAATGGGAATAATAAAGTCTGTGAAGAACGCAGTTCAGGGCACTCAGAATCTTTTTCTACCTACTGTTCTTGGTCTTTCCTGTACAGATGAGTCTGAAAAGCTAAAAACAATATATTGTGTATTTGAAGCTGAAGTTCTTGAAAGAAATGATTACTATCAATTAAACATACTCCTCTGAGATTTGGAAAGCAGTAACTTTGCAAAGGCCAAATTTCATCTGCTTTAGGGGTTCTCTGTGGGTGAGCACAGGTCTGCTGGTGGCTGTGTCCGCGGAAAGTCTCCGCAGTGAGGGGGCAGAGGGGGCTGCACTGGGGGTCAGCTTTCCTTACGAGCTTAAAGACCTATTTCTGGAGGTCAGCCTGGGGTCCACATCCTCCACTATTATAATATTTTTAAGAACGTAATTTTTTGGATTTAATTCTTTTGTTATTTTAAATAACTAGATTTGTTTCTGGTTTCTGTCCAAAATCCTGGTTGCTTACAGTTGTAGAAGTTTGAGCATTCAACATATAAACATGTGAAAAGTTTTTATTCCTATCACAGCAATAAAATTAGTTCCATAAATAACAGGTACTGTTATCTTCATTGGTGATTCTCCACTTTGTGCTCCAACACAGAACTGACAGTATCTCTAAGCTACTTTGGGGTTTCATTCATTCATTCAACAAACCCCTACTCTGTGTTTGAAAGTCCTCTGAGCACTGAGGAACTTTTTTTGAAATTTCATAGGGAAAAATAATTTCTCAGCATTAAGTCACAGTTAAACCTGATACTTTTACTCATCCTGTAAAACTCTTTGCTAACTTTCCAGAGCTCCCTCTAGAGCTTCTAACTTCTATTCAACCGCTGTGCTAAAATATCTTCTCTGAAAACACCTCTCATCACTGCCAAGCGCAGTAAGTGTTCTTTAAATAAGGATAGCATCAGTTTCCCCAGCAAATTTTGTCACATGGATATTCCCAATTGCAACAAATACGAGGAGTAGAAAAAGGAAAACTTTTAAAGCCAAATGCTTTCCCACTAAGCTACTAAGTCATTTAAATAGCCAAGTTTGCACTACTAAATTTACTCCTGATAACACTTCCCAATTACAAAATGTGTTTACATGTTGGTGAGACACGTACTTAGGATTTAATTGGAATGGATGATAGCACTGTAGTTGGTAAGTTTAATGATGCCAACTGGTCATTTATGTGATTCTGTCATTAGCTATGTAGGCTGATAAAATCCTTGTTTAAGAAGAGTATACTGTGTCATTAGTTATGAAATAGGGCTGCCCATCTAATGTGGATAGATGAGAAGCTTACTGAAGAAAGCCTTGCACCCATCACGCAAATGTTCACAGTGAGGACGTTGATAGGAGAGGATCTTGAATGTGCCACCATGTAAGTAAAATATATTTAAATGAGTTGTTTAATTACGGTCAGAGTGCCTAACTACGTTAGTGAATGAAAATACATTGGACGATTGAAATGGTAGAAATTCCTTTTCATAGTTGGCACCTGAAGGATAATTTATATCATGAGTAATGACTTCTCCATTATTAGACATCTAAATCTTCTTCTATTAATTTTCTATTTTTCTTTCTATTAATTTACTTCTTTAAAATCAAAAAGTACAGTGGTAAATAGGTACTTAGAGCACAGAACAAATAACTAAATGTGTGTAATGTTATAAATTTAGAAAGCAACTCATTTATTTATATGCAACTCATTGAATTATTATAAAACTTCTTTAATTTTATTGCTAAGAAATATTTTCTCAAAATGATTTCAATGATTTGCCCAACTCAAAGATAAAACAGAACTAACTCAAGATGTAAACAGCGTGAACTAAGGCTGCCTAATGTTACGTCCAGCACCAATATGTACCAAGGCTCATATAAATGCCAGCTGTAACGGTAGAAGCAGCAAAAGTTTCGGTAGCGACATCATCGTTAACAGCAGAACCGTGAGGCAGGGAGGGGTAATGGCAATGCTTCCCCAGCATCACTTCCTCTAATGCGGATTCCGATATTATATCTTTGACACAATTTCAATTAAATATATTTTATTGCATTAAGTTTTTCAGTGGGCAGGAACACATGTCTATTAATGGTCTTCCAAACATGTCCTTCTAAGTATTACTTTAGCCACTAATTTCTATAATAGATCTGCAGGTTCAGCATGGAGAACATTTCTCTATTTCACAAGAGAATGGATAAGTCAGACAAATATGGTAGTGCTAAGTCAAAGGCACCAAAATTATTTTTAAAGAGCCAATTTTGACACAAATTGATCTGTTTAGTGTGCACTAATGCTTCCACATGGAGAAATTTAAAAAAAAGAAACTAGCAATCTTGTTGACTGTGTGACTGTGTGTCACCATAGAGAAAAATGAGTGAATATGCTAAAGAAATCAATTCCTGCTTAATATAATGATTACTTAGACATGAAGTGATAGCCGGCTGGGCTGGAAGCTTGGTTGGTTAGTGGCGACACACCACCACAGGTTACGGATGTTTGTGAGCTGCCCAGAAGTTTTCTTAGATCTTTCTCAAAAGTAGAAAGTGCCCCAGGGTCAAATAAAAATACCATATTTTTCCATGTGACCGTATGAGGTCTGACGATTAAGTTAGCAGACTTGCTACCATGTACGTACGTTGGCAGCACTGTACAAAGCACTTGGTGACATCTCCTAACCTTGGCATTCAGCGTCTCGAAGCCGTGTTCCTGCTGAGTGGTATTCATTGTCTTTGCTGAGTGTTTTTGTGTGCTCGGATGGTCATTCCAGAAAAAGACTTCCAAAATTGCTCTGAACGGCAGACCAGGCACCGGTGTCAGTGCACAGCTTTCCGAGGGGATTACGCTGAAAGTGACTGTAGTGAAATTCAGCAATTAATTATGTAGCACCTTGTCTAAGATGAGTTCACAAACTTACTTGTCAGGCCTTGTATACATAGGTCAGCTTATGACTCTGACCATGTGAGGAGAGGTCTCAGAACAACTTTTTAAGTGATGGTACATAAAGGCTGTTTATGAACCAAGTAATTTAGTTGTTTAATTTGAAAGGCTCAAGATTCTGGGGAGGGCAGCTGGGGCCTGGTTCTCCTGCTGAGCTCGCTCTTCCCAGCAGGCGCCGCAGACAGCCCCCATCAGGGGCAACTGCTTGATTTTCAAAGACTTTAATGGAAATTTTGAAAATCTAGATATGTGTATCCTTGGTGGCAACGGTTGTGCCTATGATCATGAATAAACCAAACCCTCACTATTTTGCCTCAAATCTCACTCACAAACGCCCTGGTGGAGCTGGCCTTCCATTTCATCCTGTGTTGTAACCTGGTGGCCGTCTAGGTAAAGGGAGGCATTCCTGTTGTTTGCCTCTATTTTTTCTTCCTTAAAAGACAACTGGGCGGTTGGCACCTGTGGCACCAATCCCATATGCTGGAGGTGGTGGGTTCAAACTTCACCCCAGCCAAAATCCGCCAAAAAAAAAGACAACTAGGGGAACAGAAAAAAGTAGAAAACTGTGACTTTTTTCTTTGCAATATATATTTATGTATTGGTATGCATGCATGTTGGATACACATATGAAATTACACACGTCAATTCAGTGTTTGGTTGTAGAGATTCAGTAGTGAACAATTAGAAAAAATCTTTCCCTTCCAGAATTGCATTCTTAATGAGAAACCAAAAACATAAACATAAAAAGTAGATAAAGTCCATACATCCTATTTTAGCTGGTGCAGAGTTGAAGTGAGCATGGAGGGGGGTGGGCAGGGGTGGGTTTTACAGGGTGTTTGGAGAAGTAGTGAATTTTATTATCTGCTTATGTGCACAGGTTTCTTGGTTGTTTTTTTTTAAGTGGATTTTTCCTAATTTAGAAGTAATGTAAGTAGGTCCTCTAAAATTAGTTCACAAAGTGGGCGTGTGCAACCTGAGTTTCCTGTACTTCAGATTCTGCGTGTTTACATGCTGATCACCCCCACCGGGGCCACCCTACACGTGTCCCTCACTAACTTGCCTTTTTCCCTCATCAATATTGCTTATAGGTATCCCAGCCAATTTTATTTAACTGTTGAGGTGATTTTAATGGTGACCAGGGTGGCTTTGTGAGCAGAGTTTGAAATCAAGAAACCAACGGTCAACCCTGAACTATACACAACAGCCCACACAAGCGTCTTTGAAAGTCGGTTAAGTTCTTGGCAGACTACACGTTAGTCTTTCATTCATGAAACATGATCTGAGCTTGTCTGCCTTCACAAAGTTCTTAAATAATGTAGGTTATTTGGGGTGATAGATTATGGAAAGCCTGTTCATGTATCAGAAGCCTGACATTTTAAATCACATCTTTTCATTTTTCAGAATTGAAACAGGTTTCAAACCTTTCCATGGTAAATAGTATGATTTCTTATTTTTTAACAAATGGTCTCATACTTATTCTTAATGTCAACCTAGACTTAAAAAAGCATGGCTATTTCAATGAATGTCATACCTAAAGGAGTAAATAGAAAATAATGTTTTCAGCAACAAATGGTCACAATTATCTACATAAATAAACACTTCGATTATGATTTTTCTAATCAACTCTAACTATTTGTTTGATGAAATCAAATAATTTTGCCTTCAATGGAGTCCATAATGTCAACAAGAGATCATTTGTCTCAATACCCCAAGGCCTCTGCTCTTTGGCAGCAATTCAGGCACATTAACATTTCCCATTAGGAGTGAGGTAATCAGGTGCACTATTTCACCGTAGCTTCCAAATTGTTCTTTACAACCAAGATAAGTACAATAGGACCATAATAATTACTTCTGCCTTTGCTCTTCCCTGCTGTTAAAATTATTCTGTTCTTTGTTTCCAAGTAATTGGTTTGGCGATTCTAGTTGACATCTTTTTATAATTGGGGTCTTCAGGTACATGAATCATGTCCTCAGGAGAGCTTTGTCCTGTGTGTAAGTGCCTACCTAAGAATAGCTGAAGGTGGGCTTAGTGAAAGTTGCAAATGCATTTAGGGCTATTAAAAAAATTGCAGCAGGTTTTCAAAGTCTTCTGTAAATGTAACGATGCTTGTACTTAGAATAAAATAGCCCATTAGGAAGCATTAAGGCTTTGCAAACTTTTCTTTGATGAGATATTAGAAAGCAACGACCACAAAAAGGAAGCTGTTTTTATTCTCGTGTTTATATCCTGCCATGCTAAGCCAAGATGTATTATGACTTAAACCTTATGAATTTAAACATTTTATTTAAGATATAGAAACATGTTTATTAATTATTTTCTAAAGTTAAGTTTAGTTGCACAAAAATATAAACAAACAGCAAGAGTAGCAGAAAGTAACTTGAGCTGGAAGGGTAAGGCTGTTCAATTGCTGACCTTCCTTTCCCTTTGCCGTTACTATCTTATCTCCAAATGACAAGGCATTTTGATGGTGGTAGACCACTATTCAAATAATTAGAGCAGGAAATATCTTCAGAAATAAGTTGTCAGAAGTAGATCCGTACCGTGTGTGGAAAATTTTCTCATAACACAATATCTGTTCCTTATCCTCAAAAACTTGTCATTAAAGTCATATGTAATTTCGAGTAATGGAAAATATTAGTATAATAGCAATTATAATAAAATGTCCTCAAATTTTTTTAAAAATAACTAAGGCATTTTATTTTATTTAAGGAATTATTATAATCAGTACTTAATGATATCTCTGTAATTTCTGTATCTAATAAAACAAGGGTGACATTCTTTTTTTTTTTTTTGAGCCTGCATGTCTCAAGCTGCTGCTCTGGGTAGAGTGCCAGGGTATCATCATTATAGCTCATAACAATCTCCAACTCTTGGGCTCCAGTGATCATTCTCTTGCCTTAGTTTTTCTATTTTTAATAGAGACAGGGTCTCGCTTTTGCTCAGGATGGTCTCAAACTTGTGAGCTAAAGCTATCTACCCACCTCAGCCTCCCAGAGTGCTAGGATTACAGGTGTGAGCCACCGTGCCCAGCCAAGGGTAACATTCTTGTCCAAGGTTGAGAACTAAGGGATTTCCCTGTAATCTACTTTTGCCTTGTTAAACAACTGTTATCACTTAGGTAATATATTTATTGGGGTTATTTTTGAGAGAGTAATGGATAAAAGGCCCTCAGCCCAGCAACTTCTAGCCCTATCACTTGTTAGAGCCCCAGCACTATCAATCACTGCGAAGCCCTTTGCTAGCTCCTGAGTGGACCCAAACTCTAGAAGGCAAGTAGATAAATGCCAGTTAAACTCTATGACCAGTGGAGGCCCGAAGTAAAAACAAGTTGATAAGTAAACAATTTTAAATGTGATAGTTGCTAAGAGGATGACAACTCAATTTGACGATTCAGAGAAGTCCTTCTGAACAAGAAGACGATTTTATTCAATGTCAAAGACTTAGACAGATAATCCTGAAAAGAACATCCTAAGTAGAGGAGGCATCATAGGCAAATATACAAGTATGAATAATACAGTCTGTGATAAAAATGGAAGGAATTCTCACATTACCAGATTGCAAGGAGACAGGAGGGTTGTCTTGAACGTGGACGCACGAAGTGAGCGAGTGAGTCAGACGCAGCCAGTGGGAGGCCTTACGGGGCAAGTAGGTGGTGACAGTCAGACTCTGCGAGGAGGTACCGACGGAAAGTGTAACCTGGACAGTGACCATTTGGTCTCTAGTTACGTAGGTGACTTCTATGGAAGCACGTTGGACGGGTGCAGGGGTGGGAGCAATGGAGCTGCCAGTGGGAGGTGTGACGTGAGGAGACTGTCCTGGCGGGCGACGGTGAGGGCCAGGCAGTGTGGATCGAAGGTCCAGGAGTGGGGAGCAGCGGGGACGGGTCAAGGCCGGGCAGTGGACGGAAGGTCCAGGAGTGGGGAGCAGCAGGGACGGGTCAGGGCCCGGCAGCGTGGACGGAAGGTCCAGGAGTGGGGAGCAGCGGGGACGGGCCAAGGCCGGGCAGTGTGGACGGAAGGTCCAGGAGTGGGGAGCAGCGGGGACGGGTCAAGGCCGGGCAGTGTGGACGGAAGGTCCAGGAGTGGGGAGCAGCGGGGACGGGTCAGGGCCGGGCAGCGTGGACGGAAGGTCCAGGAGTGGGGAGCAGCGGGGACGGGTCAGGGCCGGGCAGGGTCTGCGGAGCCTGCAGGGTCGGCCTGGGAAACACCTGCCGTGGGCGGGAAGCTGCATCTCTGGTGTCCGAGCAGCCGGCGGCTTAACCCGGAGACTGTCGGAGACTCAGTGAGGAAAGCTGGATGGACGGAGTCGCCCAACATGAAGGTGAAGACAGGCAGAAGTGAGGGCCCAAGGACAGACTAACAGGGAACAAAGCTCCTTGTTTTCACTGCAGGTTAAAACTGAGATGTGTATTAGAGGCCAAGAAGAAATACAACACCGATCGCGAAAGGCAGACAATTTCATACCGGGTTTTTGTTGTTGTTGTTGATTGGTTTTTGTTTTATTTTGTTTTGTTTTCGGGTACCTGAGTCTCAGAAAATTAAGCAATTTGGCTGAAGCATTATAGCCAGAAATTGCTGATCTAAAATTCGGTCCCTAGTATTTTTTTTAAAGTGTGCTCAGTTTATTGTGAAGGCATCATGACAAAGCACAGGGTTCCTGAGGGTAAAGATTGTGGTTTTTACTTCCAACGTTTGCCCAGAAGTCAGACATAGGATGTGCTTCAAAGAAACACTTGATTTTATTCCATAAAAGCCATAATGAATGAAGGTCACTGGCTTCCCTATACCTTTTTTCTTCATATTAGCAGTTTGATGATAATGTAGTTTGAAGATCTTTCTCCTACATAAACAAATTTAAATGATTAAATATAAATTGTAATAGTGTGTTATTTCATAAAATAGCTTTTTCATAAAAATAACTTTTATTACACAATCACACAAAATGTTAATATACAAAAAATTTTAACTATTCACTCAAGAAATTAAATGAATTCTTCTTCTTTCTGTAAACACAGAAGGGTATTTGAGTATTAAATATTTGCTATACTTTCTCATAACATGTTTGTGTTCTTTCAAGAGATTGTGTTGCTACTCTCTTTTTCCTACTGTGAAGAAATTTTGCTACAGGAAGCTATACCATGCAGAATTACATTAAAAATAAATTCAAATACAAAGCAAAAGCTTATGTTTGTTGACGTGATGTAAGATTCTGACTCTGTCTATAGCAGTAAGTTGCAAGGAACCCAGGTAAATCAAATGACAAAATTCTGGACCTATAAATGAAATACATTACACAAATAGTCATACAATTCAGCCAAAGGTAATGGCCAAATTAGAGATATTCATCGTACATAGGCACGGTAACAATTTTAACAAACAAGACAAAGACATAAATACCTGGGCCCCTACCCCAAAATTTGCAAAGCAATTATTTCTGTCACATTATGGATATCTTCCCCTAAAGACAGCCCTTGGGTTGTATGTCAGGACAAGCTACAGTGCATGGATTTAGTATTAATTATTATTATTTTTTTTTATGGATATCATAATTCCAGCACTTCAATAGTTGCATCAGATCATCTTAGAAAGTAATAAAAAACTTCAGGATAGCTAAAGACTACACAATAGCTGAGGGGTGAGGGCCTAAAGTTTGTAGGGATAGAAAGAAAAGAACATTGATAAAACAGTCCAGCTACGAAATGGAGAATTAATAGACAACAAGGGTTGAAGAGAAGCTGGTTATCTGGTACAAAAACACAGGTATGTAGACGCAATAAGGTCTACATCATTCCTCGGGAAATTATAGTTACAATAATTTATTGTGTAAAGTAATATACACAATTAAAAATAAAGTAGCTAAAAGAAAAGAACTATAATGGCCCTGACATTACACACCGTGTACATCTATCAAAATATTCCATGCACCCCCAAATATATACAATTATGATGCATCAATCAGGAAAAATTCTAAAAAGACAACAAGGATTGGGAATATAAGAAGTAGACTAAACGTTTGAGTATATAGATTTCCCTCAAGTATAAGCAAAAGCAATAAACTGCATAATAATTATAACTGGAGATAGTTGCTTTGTGTGTATTTAAGCAAAAGTATGCTCTCTCTAGACTATTTATAAGAAAATAGTGGAGATGAGAAAGCAAGCAATAGAAACACCTATGTAGGGAAAATGAAAAACTTCCCTGTCATACACGGTGATCCATATGGAAAAATACAACTAGTAAATGCTCACGGAGCGGAGAATATTTTCAGACATGGTCTCATTTTCTATTCCACAATGAATTAACTTTTCCCATCCAATTAGAAATTTTTCTCTTCAGTCAATATTTAATTTTCTTTCTCTCATATTTTCCAAAGCATAGGGGTTTCCTGTTCCCTCTCCATGTAGAGCTAAGATTCTGTGATTATTTCCAGCAGCAGAAGCAAAATGCATAAATCTGGAGAGTCAGTGAGCCCGGAGCCGGAGCCCAGGTTCTGCTGAGGACGGAGGAGAATATTTCTGCAACTGTTTTGTCACTACAGCTTTATGTATGTAGGTCAAGAAAGAAAATAACAACTTGTAAGATCATTTTTTCAATTTCCCAAACAGCTAAAAGTAAGACCACTCAAAAACTCTTCCCTTTTAGCTGCTGAGTTTTAGCTTGTTCCACACAACTCGAGTCTCTTTATGTCCAAAAAGCACTTCTGTGACTCTGGCCACAGGTTTCCTTAAATCACTAGGTCTCCAACTGCTTCTTTAAAGCATTCTATAGATTAAGCTACTTCAAAAATAGATTGAAATAAACATAAATTCAAGTTTGGCGCGGTACGGATTCATATAGATTCACTGTCTTACTCTGTTTCCGTCAAGAGGGATCTGTATGGAGCCTTGTAGAGTTCAGGAGTTTATGTTAGTGAGTAGCCAAGCCAGACTACACAAACAACCTTTACAACAGTGGTTCTCAACCTTCCTGACCCTTTAATACAGTTCCTCATGTTGTGGTGACCCCCAACCATAAAATTATTTTCCCTGCTACTTCATAACTGTAATTTTGCTATTGTTATGAATCGTAATGTAAATATCTGATATGCAGCTCATATTTAGGTGACCCCATGAAAGGGTTGTTCAACCGCCACAGGGGTCTCAACCCCCTGTGAGGCTGAGAACTGCTGCTTTAGAACAAATAGAAAATTTATGGTTAAATGACATCATCAACCATTTCTGTGAAAGAGAATGCTCTTACTTAGCATGCCTAAGTTTTAATTTATATTTCATGGTTTAATTTATATCACATATATTTCAAATTTTTCTTATATTTAATTACCCTGCCAGGCTTGGCGCCTGTGGCTCAATGGGCTAAGGCGCCAGCCATGTACACCTGAGCTGGCGGGTTCGAATCCAGCCAGAGCCCGCCAAACAACAATGACAGCTGCAACCAAAAAATGGCCGGGCACTGTGGCGGGCGCCTGTAGTCCCAGCTACTTGGGAGGCAGAGGCAAGAGACTTGCTTAAGCCCAGGAATTGGAGGTTGCTGTGAGCTGTGATGCCACAGCACTCTATCCAGGGTGACAGCTTGAGGCTCTGTCTCAAAAAAAAAAAAAAATTACCCTGCCAAGGAAACTGAATTTATATATATGCATATGTGTGTGTTGTGTAAATAAAATACTATGCTCACAGATGGCCAAGGACAGTGCTTTCAAGGTGACTGTCATGATATTCAGCCATGAGGTAGGCATCACTTTTTCCACTATGAGTTTCATGAACTTACTCACCAGACGTCCTGCAGTGACAGCTCTGATGACCATTCTGAAAAAGAGTTCCAAACTGCTTTGAAGAATGGGCGAGGTTCTGGTGGGAGTGCACAGCTTCCCAAGAGGAGCACTTTGAAGGTGACGATAGTGATGTTCAGCAATGGGGTAGGTAGCACTTTTTCTAGGATGAGTTCGTGAACTTAATTGTCCACCCTCATATATATATATAATGTATATACACATGTCATAGACCAGCCTCCACACACAGTGGGTTTACTTCCTAGTGGCCTGGTGGTGTGAGGAGAACGGAAAGGTATTAGTGACATTTATTAATGAAAGTTATAGAGAATTAACAGAAAAATAATAGACACAGACAAAGCGATAGTTTTAAGAGCAGTGGGGCTTGGGAGGCGGCACACGCTTCTTCGTGAGGCTTCCAGTACACCGCACCCAGTATCAGGCTAACTCTGTATTTGTTTCATACATCAGTGTTAGAGTCATAAACCTCATGAAGGCAAGTCAAACCATCCCATCATGGTTCTTGCTACTCCTGCATTCCTACTAACCAGACTAACTCTACAGCGGATTACATTAATTGCATGGATTTACTTGTTACTTTTTTACTGCTTCAAAGTATTATGGTCTTAATGTAGACAAAGTCTTAATAAGGAGTTCAATTAGAGGTCAACTCAAGGACCAAATCCTAGCTGACCCCCAGTCACACACCTCAGATGTGATGTTTTAATACTGTGACAGCCTTGTCTCCAAACAGATAGACTCCTCTGGCCCAATCAAGGCGACAGAGGAATGGAGACCCTTCTCATCTGGTCTGGAGCAAGTCTTCTTGAGTTGGACAAAACGTAAAATAATTCACATTCTTTTTTTTTTTTTTTTTTTTTTGAGACAGAGCCTCAAGCTGTCACCCTGGATAGAGTACTGTAGCATCACAGCTCACAGCAACCTCCAATTCCTGGGCTCAAGCGAGTCTCTTGCCTCCGCCTCCCAAGTAGCTGGGACTACAGGCGCCCGCCACAACGCCCG
>CAUYRH010094987.1:0-87614 GCA_963574655.1 Perodicticus potto
ATATAGTGATTAAGAAAATGCTATGAGGGCTATCTCTCACAGTACGATCAAAATGTTTCTGATTGTATACGAAGCACATTCTGCCCTATGATTGCACCAATGTACACAATTATGATTTAATAAAATTATTAAAAAAAAAAACTTTATTGTGTTACTACAGTGTGCCAGGCACTTTTGTGTAGAAAACAAATAAGTTCCTTTAGGGTGGGGAATCTGGCTTATTTGCTTTTTTGTAGCTCCAGGGCTGAGGGTCCAGGGCCTTTTACACTATTCAGGGACACTTTATCCTGTTGCCTAGGATAAAGTGCCTAAGAAAGGCCTGGGATTACGGGGAACCTTGGGAGCAAAACCATAAGCAGATGGATGAGGTTCTAAGTGAAATTTCAGGGCTCAGCCAGCCTACAGGAGAGGTATTTGGGAAAATGCCACACCTCTATGTGAATTCTCACTAGGGAATTCTGAAGGCCTTGGTGCTTTCTTTCTTTCTTTTTTTTTCTTAGCAGTTTTTGGCTGGGGCCAGGTTTGAACCTGCCACCTCTAGTATATGGAGCTGGCACCCTACTCCTTTGAGCCACAGGCACTGCCCGGCCTTGGTGCTTTCAACACCAGAAGGGACGATGGTATTGGAGGAGGCCACAGGCCGTGGGTGTTGGGGTTAGAGGATGCTGCCTGGCCTCCTGGAATCCCAGAGTTCTCTGGGAGTGAGGGTTGTCCCATTTCTCAGTGTGGTCTGATTGTTGCTTGGTCTTTTCTGCTCCCCATGCGTTCTTTGCAGGTGTTTGCAAGAGCAGGCCCTTGGACTTGGTCTTCATCATTGATAGTTCTCGTAGCGTACGGCCCCTGGAATTCACCAAGGTGAAAACCTTTGTCTCCCAGATAATTGACACTCTGGACATCGGCGCCACAGACACTCGGGTGGCAGTGGTGAACTACGCCAGCACCGTGAAGATCGAGTTCCATCTCCAGAACTACTCAGATAAGCAGTCCCTGAAGCAGGCTGTGGCACGAATCACACCCTTGTCAACAGGCACCATGTCTGGGCTGGCCATCCAAACAGCAATGGATGAAGCCTTCACTGTGGAGGCCGGAGCACGAGGGCCCACCTCCAACATCCCTAAGGTGGCCATCATCGTGACTGACGGGCGGCCCCAGGACCAAGTGAATGAGGTGGCAGCTCGGGCCCGGGCTTCTGGCATTGAGCTCTATGCTGTGGGTGTGGACCGTGCAGATATGGAATCCCTCAAGATGATCGCTAGTGACCCTCTGGATGAGCATGTCTTCTATGTGGAGACCTATGGGGTCATTGAGAAACTTTCCTCTAGATTCCAGGAAACCTTTTGTGGTAAGTTGGTAAATCTTTGCTTTTAAGTAGAAAGGATGTTATGTCCAGACATTGCATACCCAAAGAAAAAGACATTTCTTCTTTTTTTTTTGGTGGAAATTTTATGGAAAACTTAAATATATGCAATGCCATTTTTAGTGTTTTTCTAAACCAACTTAAACACACTATGTTGGTTTAGGAATATAGAGCTGCACTATGTATAACTTGGTTTGCTCATAAAACCTTCATGTTTGCATTAGGGATATGAAAGTCTGCAAATATTCAGGATAAATGATCCTGCTGTTTCCTGATGGGGTCAGAAAAAACAAAACAAAACTCAAGACACTTCTCTTGTTCCCTCTGCCCCACCACTACATATTTTCTTTAGCTTTGCCATCTCTAGATTTAACAGGACTCTGCTTGTTCTGCAGAAGACAGGGAAGTGGCGTCTGCCATGGATCAACAGGCGTACGTTCCAATGTAACTGTCGGCCTGAGTGGGTCTTCGGGGAATACTCCTCTTTTCAGATTTAGCTGTCTCTGATTATTCTTTGTTGAAGAACAGAATTAGGGACCAGGAAGATTAGGGCTTCAGCTGCCTTGAGAGAGAGCAAGAAGCAGATGAAAGAAAAAATGGTTCTGTTACTCTCCTGTTTCTTTCTTCCTTTAAGATGGAGTTTGAATGTGAACATGCTCATTTCATTGGAATTTTCAGCATGCGATAGCTAAGTCCCTGTGTACATATCTGTTCAATGCTGAAGTTTATTTTTAGTTACTGATCAGTTGCGATTTGTGGGACTCACACTTCATGTTTTATCTTTCCAGATCATCTTTTTTTTTTTTTAATTTTTGAGACAGGGTCTCATTCTGTGGCCCTTGGTGGCATGCTACCATGGTATCCTAGCTCACAACAACTTCAAACTCTTGAGCTCAAGAGATCCTCTTGCCTCAGCCTACAGAGTAGCTGGGTCTATAGGTGCTTGCCATAATGCCTAACTGTTTTTAACAGAGTTAGGGTCTCACTCTTGCTCAGGCTGGTCTCAAACTCCTGAGCTCAAGCAATACACAGGCCTTGGGCTCCCAGAGTGCTAGGTTTACAGGCATGACCTACTGTGCCTGCCTTTTTTTTGAGACAAGATCTCATTGTATTGCCCAGGCTGGAGTGCAGTGGTGTGATTATAGTTCACTGTAGCCTTGAACTTCTGGGCTCAAGTGATCCTCAGCTTCCTGAGTAGCTGGAACTATAGGTGTGCACCACCATGCCTGGCTAACTTTCTATTTTTTGTAGAGACAGGGTGTCACTATTACCTAGGCTGGTCTCAGACTCCTGGGATCAAGCACTCATTCTGCTTGGGCCTCACGGACTGCTAGGATTGATGTGAACCACCATGTGTGGCCTGGAGATAATCTTTTGAAGTCCTCTGTGGAATTATCAAACCAGGTACAGCCAAATTTCCAGTTCAGGTGAATTTTAACATAGATACCTTTGCTATATGTTATTTATTCCATATTTATTTATTCATCATGATATGAAGATAAAGGTTGTCCCTCCTACCATCAAGTAATGTTTTTGGGTTCAGAGTGAGTAAAACAAGTGAGCCAATAATTACAATTGTAAATTTCAAGGATACTTTATATCTAAATTGTTGTGAAACCCAGAAATCACCAGTTTGTCAGGAAAAGGGAGATAAAGTCTTTGTCTAGGGCAAAGGTTGGCCTTATTTGCACCAGACCTGGTGGGGATCCCATTGTTTTTCCTGTCCCAGGACAGTATACCTTCACAAGCCATCACTGGCTTTGGTGGCATCTACTTGGCATTCATTGATTTAGAGAAAAGAAAGAAGCTTTCTTTCTCCCAGGAAACCCCCTCCCCATACATGCTTGTGGGTGAAACTTTTTCCATCAAGATGCTGGCCTGTGGCAAAGTTGGGTTTCAAAGTAAGCACATGGGATCAGGCTCGAAGGCCATAAAGTAACAAGTGGTGAGTGGTGATCTTTTCCTCCTGGTACAAAAGACCTGCTTGTTTTTGGGGGAAAATGTCCTCTCTATGGAAAAAAAGACTGAGGGGCAGCTTGTTGTAGTCAACAGTTTGGACAGATCACTCCATGAAAAGGCCATTCTTGGGAAAATATTAGCCTTGTCCAGTTGCCAAGGGCAATGGAGGCTGGGTTACCTGCCACAGGAGTGCCAGCCTTCTCCAACAGCCCTGTCTGGATTCTCAGAAATGACCAAATTTATTGATTCATCTTTAAAAAAACAATCTCTAGGGGAAAAAATCCAATGAGAGATAAATTGTTCCGGGAGAGCAAAATGGTGGAGATATAGTTTAGCTAATGTAATCTCATTTCTGTTGTTCTTTTCTTTTTACCTCTTTGTATTAGTGTATGAGTCCATTCTCCTTATATTAGAGGCCCCAGAGTTGCAGACATAAATATATATATGGGTCAAGAACCCATATTACATATTCAGAAGGCAGTTACCTGAATTGCCCTCCAGGGGTATTTGCATGTTCAAATGTTTATCACCGCCCAAGTGAGTAATTTCCAGGCCTGGAGCCATGCCTGTGTGGGAATTCTGCTTCGACGCAAACTATAAGAAGCCCTTGGAAACCAGATTCTGGCTGCAGTGGGACCTAGCTCATAGCATGTCAGCCAGGACATTATTATTCTTCCCATTTCTTATGATGGGGAAGCAAAAATCTTTTCATGGTCAGGTGGATAAGCCAAATAAAACATCAAGTTGCCTGACCCATATAAGTGTTTGGCTTCAGTTACAAATTCCAAATTCTCTTTCTCCTTTGAGAAGCTCTACAGCAAGATCTGTACTTTTTTTCTTTTTTTGAGACAAAGTCTTACTATGTCACCCTCAGTACAGTGCCGTGGCGTCACAGCTCATAGCAACCTTGAACTCTTGGGCTGAAGTGATTCTCTTGCCTCAGCCTCCCAAGTAGCTGGGACTATAGGCACCTGCCACAATGCCTGGCTATTTTTTTGTTGCAGTTGTCATTGTTAGCTGGTCTGGGCCGGGTTCAAACCTGCATTGGCTGGCGCTATAACCACTGTGCAACGGGTGCCTAGCCAAGATCTGTAATTTTAAATTAGTAATATTTCTAGTTTAAGAGTGATATTTCCATTAAGCCAGAAGCAGAAAACAAAGAGCCAGTTTTGGCTCGGCGCCTGTGGCTCAGCGGGCTAAGGCGCCAGCCATGTACACCTGAGCTGCCGGGTTCGAATCCAGCCCGGGCCTGCCAATCAACAATGACGGCTGTAACCAAAAAATGGCCAGGCGTTGTGGCGGGCACCTGTAGTCCCAGCTACTTGGGAGGCGGAGGCAAGAGACTCGCTTGAGCCCAGGAGTTGGAGGTTGCTGTGAGCTGTGATGCCACTGCACTCTACCCAGGGTGACAGCTTGAGGCTCTGTCTCAAAAAAAAAAAATAAATAAAAACAAAGAGCCAGTTTTTACAGTGAAGTAGAGATAGAATCAGAAAGGACCCTGGAGAGTGATGTCTTTTCAACACGGGAGCAAGTATCTGCGATGTTTCTTCCACACTGGTACTAACTGCTGTAAACTTCCTCTGTACAGCTGTGGACCCATGTGCGCTTGGCACACACCAGTGCCAGCATGTCTGTATCAGTGATGGTGATGGCAAACACCACTGTGAGTGCAGCCAAGGATATACTTTGAATGCTGACAAGAAAACGTGTTCAGGTGAGGCTCCTTGGGGGCCACGGCGGATTCAGTTATTTGGGGACCTATGCTATACAGTTTGGACTGGCCTTATGCTTTGACTCTTAGATCCTTTCCACCTAATTACATTTTGACTGGTTTACTGATGTCCCTCAATAATGTTACTCAAAAAATAACCTATGGAGAAAAGTGAGATAATACACAAATCAGCTGATTACAGTACTTATTAGTTTTAAAGAAAAGGGTTAGGAGAAAAGGATAGTATGGAAGGGGTCCAAAATTCTTGGTCCTTTTGAGGATCTGGATTTTTTTCTGGGATGTTATTTAAATACAAACTATCCCCTTCCTTTCTATGATCATAGATGCTCATGGAATCTAGAAGTAGAAGTTTAGAGAGGTCCTCACTCAGCCGGCACATGAATTCAGTATAGAGTCAATGAGGAATGAGAACTAGATTCTTTGCTTGTTTAAATACTAGAAAAATTTTTTGAGAGGAAGAAAACTTAAGAGATCATTTATTTTTTCTACTGAATAGGGGGCTGAATTTTTTTTATTTTTTTATTATCATTTTTTATTAAGTCATAACTTTGTACATTGATGCATTTATGGGGTTCAGTGTATTGCTTTGATTTACAATGTGAAATGCTTACTTAAGAGATGGTTTAATTCAGCTTACTTTTTATATTTACTTATTTAGAGACAGAGTCTCAAGCTGTCACCCTGCGTAGAGCGCCATGGCGTCATAGCTCATAGCAACCTCCAATTCTTAGGCTCAAGCGATGCTTTTGCTTCAGTTTTTCCATTTTTAGTAGAGACGGGGGTCTTGCTTTTGCTCAGGCTGATCTTGAACCTGTGAGTTCAAGCTATCCACCCTCTTCCGCCTCTCAGAGTACTAGGATTACAGGAGTGAGCCATCATGCCTGGCTCAGCTTACTTTTTAAAATAGAAAATGAAATGGAGACAGAAAAGGGAAATTATTCACATCATGAGGGCTGTTAGTAACCAAAGGGTTGGTTCCCAATTCCTAACCCAGTACCCTTTGCCCCTGCCAAACTGCTCCCCTCTCTTATTTCATTAGCTCTGTGCATGCATGTGTGTAAATAGCATGGACCGTATTTATTTATTTCCGTGTATTCACATTTGTCCCGGTCATCCTTTGATAGCTATCGATAAGTGTGCTCTTAACACTCACGGATGTGAGCACGTCTGTGTGAATGACAGAACTGGTTCTTATCATTGTGAATGCTATGAAGGTTACACCTTGAATGAAGACAGGAAAACCTGCTCAGGTGAGTGGGGGAGGAGTCTTGACTATTGCTACTTAGCTATCTACCTCCCTATCCAGGGTGGGAAGAATGGGTCATGTTGACTGGGAACTTGGTCTGTTTTCTTCTCTTGCCATCCTTGAGCTTTTCCTATTTCTCAGTACCTGAAATGTTAGAAATGGTAACATACACCTATCACAGCCCAAACATGTAAATATGTTGCTCATTTCTAACTGTGTACCCAATCCTAATAGACCTTTCCAAATGCTATGGATATTTTAGTAAGTTAAAATCACACAGCACCCTTCAGAGACTTGTTGCTAACACAGGGGAAGACAGAACTTCGTAAGTGGAGGAACCTGACATCACTTTAACCAAGTGATCAAAGTTAACATCATTGGTTATGACACAGAGTGACAGGTGTTACCTGACGTGATATAGTGAGGGCACAACAGTGTGTCTATAGTATTGTTAAAAATTCAGAATGAGTAAATATTGGACAAACTCAAACTGAGAAACATTCTCAGTTCACAGAATAACTTTCTAGGATTTTTCAGAAATGTCAAAATCATAAAAGATGAAGAAGGACTGAGGAAATGTCCCAGAGTGGAGGAGACTATGGTGATGTGACAGTGTAATGCAATGTGGACTTCTGAATTGGATCCTGAAATAGAAAAGGGACATTAATGGAATAATCATCAAAATCTGGATGAACTCTGTAGATCAGTAAATTGTATCATATCATTGTTAATTTCCTGGTTTGATAGCATGTTATAGTTATACACATAAGTTCACATTTGGGGAAACAGCGTGAAGTACAAGGAACTTTTTGCACTGTTTCTTCAATGCTTTCCTAAGTCCGAAATTATCTCAAAATGTAAAGTTTAAAAATAAAAAATAGTTTTAAAACATATCAGTACCTAGGAAATGCACTAGAAAAAATCTGGGGTCTTGAATTCTTATGCTGCTCTGAATCCACTGGTCTTCCCTTGGCTTGTTTTCCTCATTTATAAAGTGAGAGAGGGTCTAACCAGGATTTCTTTAAACTCTAATTCTATGATTTTCTGAATCTAGTGTAATTAGCCACATGACTGTTGGTATCCCTCTGAGATGGGATAAACACAGTGAAGCTAAAAGGAATGCTGAATATTTATGAGATGCTTAGATTATAAAAACCCAATACTGATGATTTTGAAAAGGATTTGGGGAAGGTCAGAGAATAATTATTATGTGTGTGAGATTTTATTTAATTCAGTTAAGTTCTAGTTGGAACAAATAATGCCAATGGCTTTGAATAGTTCCTAATAAGTTTCCCCCTTATATACTTCTAGCTGCAAATAAGATTTCTATCTATGGGTAATGAAACACTCTTCCACTTTTTGTTTCTTTTCTCCTGGATTTTCATTTGACAGCTGTAGATAAATGTGCTTTGGGTACCCATGGGTGTCAACACCTTTGTGTGAATGACAGAAATGGATCCTATCACTGTGAATGCTACGAGGGCTACACTCTGAATGCAGATAAGAAAACATGTTCAGGTAAGGTTCACTCAGCAAATTCTTTCATACTTGCTCTTTCTGTGGTAGGGAAATGAACTTAAAATTCACCAGGAGAGAAGTTCTTAAAGGTACCGTACAAGAGGGTGGTGAGCAAACATAGATCACTTCAGAAAATCATCGGGAAATAGGGAGTGGGTGATATGAGAAAAGCTAATTAAATGTAGGGTCATTATCCAGGAAACTTTTATAGCTCTGTACACTGGGGACTTTTAAGCAAATAGGAAACTTTAGAGAAGTCAGTTGGACAGTTACTATTTGGTGTGATAGACTGAACTGATCTTTTTCCAGTTAAAACTTGGCCTGGAACTTTTCTGTAGTGTTAATCTTAAAGCTGGCTCGTTTTAGTAAAGGAAACTTTGTAAATGCTTGAATTAGACACACACAGATCTTCCAGTAAGCTGAGGCACGTCATTCCATGACAGTTTCTAGATGATCAATCTTCAGTGAAATTGAGCTTTATACTTTGGCAAATGAGCCCATGCCAGCATTGCTAATCCTCATTAATTTGATTTAAATCCACTCGCAGGACAGGGTGGCATTTATAAATGTAAAAACATTACTAAGAGAAATTCTGAGCTCTCAAGGTGGTGTTTAGCTCTGGCATACTGAATGTGTTTTGGATTTTATATATATTTTCTTCTCCTTTGAGGAGATATATTATGGGGTCTTGTCAAGATAGATGAAGGGAAATGGCATAGCATCAGTTCTCTTTTTTAAAAAAATGAAATCAGTGAAAGAGTACTGAGTGCCTACTTTGTTCCTAGAATGTCAGTAAAGACTGTGAGGATATAAAGAAGCAGGTTTCCACCTCTGAGTAACTTACAGCCTGGTGAACTGAAAACCAACTCCTTATAAAAGCAGAGACTAAGCCAGAGAGAGGGACAGACAGAGTTAAGGGTCAAAGAGGTTGGGTAGGTGGCGTCTGGGGAGGACAAAGCTGCGGTGAAGTATTATATCAAGAGAAGTAGAGGGGGTCCTCTGGCCCCCCAGGGGACTAAGCTTGCGCTGGTAGGACTAAGTCAGTCGGGCGGACAGAGTTCATATGGCTGCACTTCTCAAACTGGTGACACGTATCTCCATTGGTACTTAAACTGCCGGGAATATTGAGGACCCAAGAAAACAAAAGAAAACAAATTTTCATTTAAAACTAATAGATATTATGGAATAAAATGAATCAATTTATTTAAAAGAGAAATCAAATACAAATTTCAGTTAAGGAAGACTACTCCAGGCAGTGTTCCCAGATGATGGTAGTCAACATTCTTCAGGGCCTACTTAGAGGCCATGGGTGGTTCTAGGCGAGTTAGACACAGTAACACCTCTGACCCTGGTAGCAACTTTAGGAGGAAACTGAGCACAGAGTATCAAGTAACTTGCCCATGGTTAGTTGGCTAATAAGTGGCAGAGCAAGAGTTTGAACCCAGGTACTTATTCCAGTGGTTATGTACACAGTCCAAAGTTTTGGTTTCCCTGCGCCACACTGGAAGAAGAAATGTCTTGGGCCACATATTAAAAATACAAACACTAAGGAAAGCTGACTAGCAAAAGTAAATAAATAAATAAATAAATTCAAAAGTAAAAAGTCCATGCATAATTTTCATGGTATCTGCCACCACAGATAAGCAAAAAAGTCCTCACATAATCTGCATGTGGCCTGCAGACCATGGTTGGATACCCCTGCATGGTGGGAAAGTTAGTATTTATGTATTTTAAAGTAATAATGAATTACTATTATGAAGCTAGGCTACCATGAGTCAGATTATCTTTAATAGACTGTTTTTTGCTTGCTGTTTCCAAAGCTGTTGTTGTATAGGTAATAAGCCATACAAAGTTTTTGAGTATGGAATGACATTAAGAGGAGAGTTAAAGGGGAATAAATTAACTGCTTTGGCCCCTGCAATTGAAGAGGAGAACATGTGTCTCCCAGGAAGTGTTTCTGGGCTTATTAAAAAATTGTTGTTTTTGTTTGTCCTGGGCCAGTGTGGATACAGGACTAGTATATGGCACTTTTCTCTGCTCTCTACTTAAATTTGGGCAAACTGCCTTGATTCTTGAAATGTTATTTGGCTGTGATAGTAAGTTCTTCACTATCTAATCATATATATCATCATTACTGATATTAACATTGTATTACTTCTCTATCTGTGTGTGTGTGTTTGCTGTGTCTTCAGGTCACTGTTTTCTGTTTCACTTTGTAAGCTATCAAGGACAGGCCCTTGGTGAAGATAGTCCTTTGGGGACAGCATTACACTTAGCTCCATATGCAATTAGGTCCCTAATAAATTATTTTTGGTGATGGTGATAATGATCCATGAATAGTTGATGTTGGAAGCATTGATAGTCATCCGGAAAGGCTGGAATATAATCATAGCTCAGTGCCATAGTTAGAAGGAAAGAGAAATTACCCTCAGATATCTGAGAGATAAGAGGGAATGGAGTGTAGGTGATAAAAGTTGAGGCTAAAGGGATGTGAAATATTGGGAAGGAAAATAAGCTTTCTCCTGCCACAAGTGGCTCGTTGCTGAAGAGTTCATTCCCAGCACCCATTGGTCTGAACTGAAGCTTTTCTCCCTCGTTTGTGTTTGGTTTTCTATTTAATTAACGTGTAAATATTTTCTTTCCTGCACCATTTGTGGTCAGTCCGTAACAAGTGCGTCCTGGGCTCTCACGGGTGCCAGCACATTTGTGTGAGTGACGGGGTGGCGTCCTACCACTGTGATTGTTATCCTGGCTACACTCTGAATGAGGACAAGAAGACATGTTCAGGTGAAGATGAGCTCTTTGAGACTATTTCGTTTGGAAGCAAAAATCTTTTAGGAGAAGTTTTTCTTTGTGTCTGAAGTACAGTTTTGATTTTGATTCCTTGGCAGAATTCTCCAGTGGTTCCCATTTGTCTACAAAGTAAAACAATTATACTCCATATGCCCCCACATAGCCTGCCCTCCATGATCCTGCCCTCTGTCCCTCTCACTTGGCCACACACGCTTTTTCCTACTTAGAGTCTACCTACGTTTGGATTTTTGTATTATGGTAAAATATATATATATAATAAAATTTACCATTTTAACCATTTTTAAGCAAACAGTTTGGTGGCAGTAAGTAAATTCACATTGTTGTGCAACCATCTCCCCTATCCATCTGCAGAATTTTTCATCATCCCACACTAAAACTCTGTACCCTCGATGTAGTAACTGCCCACCACTCACTCCCCCTAGAGCCTCTGCTAACTACTGTTCTCCTTCCTGTTTTTTCTGCTACCTTTGCTCCAGTTTTACTCCTTTTCCCCAATCTTGTGGTGCAGCTTAGTGGGCTGTTTGCTGTCCCAGGAGCATGCCCCACACTCGCCTGTTTCCACCTTCGCTGAGACCCCCTTCCCCCATCACTTTTGCTTGTCAGAACCCAAGAACTACATCCTTGCCAACATTTGGTTTTGTTGAATTAAATTTTTTCCAATCTAGAGGATGGTTTCCCATTTCCTGGTTTCTAATGAGGTGAAGCATTTCTTCCTGTTTACTGGTCATTGAGTTTCATATTTGGAAATGATATTGATGTCCTTTTTGCATTTTCCTATTGGGCTATTTGTCTTTCATATTGACTCATAGAAACTCAACATTATAAATTCTTGTTTTTATGTATTGCATGTATCTACTCCTATACTGTGTTTATTATTTTACTTTTTAAATGCTCTTTAACAGTATTCATAATGTTTTACACTGGGAGTTGAACAGTAGGTTTATTAATGTTTTTTATTATACTTCAAGTTACATGTGTTTTATAAATTATTTTGTGTGAATCAAATATTACAAAAATCACATTTGTTTTTTAATTTCCAGGGTTAGCTCCATTTTCCTCTTTTCTATCAGTTTCCCATATTCTTTCATTGTTTTCCCCCTTTCTACCAGTTTCCCATATACTTATGTTGAATTCTGTCCTCTCTTTCAGCACAGGTCACCTGTGTCAGTTACTTGGGTTTTGTCCTTTAATCATCCCTTCATCCATTCTCTCTCTCTATATATAGCACTGCTATGCTCTAGGCACTAGGTATATAGTTGTGAACACAAATGTCTCATCTTTGATAACCATATGGGGGAAAAGATTAGTGAAGGCAAATTGACACATTCACTAAGAGCAGTGCTGGAGAAGAGTGGGAGGGTGCCCCAGAAGGTCCCTCTGAGGAAGCAGCATTTAAGACCTGGGGATAAGCAGCAGTTAGGCTGAGACTGGGTGGGGTGAAAGGGAGAGGAGGGAGGGCAGTGTAGAGTTCTAGGTGGCAGCTCACAAGTGGAGAGGACATGCCAGGCAGCTGGTGTGATAGGGCATGATCAGCTGGTAGGCAGGGAGAGTGGAACATAAAACGGTTTGGAGAATTAGGCAGAGCCCAAATCAGGCCGGTTGTCTGGGCCCAGGGGAAAGGAGTTTATCTTTTATTTGATGGGCAAAGGGAAGCCATGGGAGGGTTCTGGGCAGTGGAGCAACATGGTTGTTAGATTTTTAAAAGTTGCTCCAGCTGCTCTAGGAATAGTGACTTTGAGAGGATGAAGGGTGGAAAGATCAGTTAGGAGGCTCTTGCCAGAGGTCACTTGGGTTAGGCTGGTGACAATGGTGACTGAAGTAAACAGATCCAAGACACATTGGAAGGTAGAGTGAACCATTTCTTGGTTAGAAATTGGATGTGGAGTCTGGGAAAGGGGAGGAATAGGGGTGCTTTCCAAACTTCAGACTCGAACGACTGGATGGGGCACCTTTACTGAGATAGAGAAGACTGGAGGAAGGTCAGATTTGGGGAAGAAAAGTCAAGAGTTGAATTTTAGACTTTTGCTTTTAGGTTCCAGCAGATCATAAACCCCAGCCCCCAAGAGAAGTGATCTTGTCTGCATTTCTAGCATTTACTGTAGCACCTGTCACATACTAAGTGCTCAGCAGACATGTATTTCTTCAAAAGTAAAGGATCAGTTTCTTAGGAAGGTTGAGGATAATGAGAAAAAGCTTGCTCTCAGAATTTGAGTAAGTCTAGGTGCTATCACCTAAGTGGTTATTTTCCAGAAAAACCAATTTCAGACATTTTTTTTCTCCCCAAAGGTGGGGAATCCAGCATAATTTGTAACTGGACTATCACCTCATTTTATTGGGTTAGCATTTACTTTATTATCTCAGTAAGCATTCATGGAGATACTGTTCTATAGGTAGTACTCAATGTAACGTCCCGAGGAAGAAACTGGAGACAAATTCCACATAGAGTAGAGGGCAATGTTAACATTACAAGAGAGCATAAAATAAATACTCGGGGGGTTGGGGGGGTATAGGGTAAATGCTGTGTATGTTATAAAAAAGAAGAGATCACTGGGAGGCTGAAAAATTGAGTAAGTCACCACTAGGGGTATGAGTCTTCAGTCTGTGTAGACATAGACTTGTTGTAATTCCTGGATAACTATGACATTTTGTGTACTGTCATTGTATTCAGCCATTGAAGAAGCAAGAAGACTTGTTTCCACTGAAGATGCTTGTGGATGTGAAGCCACACTGGCATTCCAGGACAAGGTCAGCTCTTATCTCCAGAGACTGAACACCAAACATATCCTTTCTGGAAAGTTTTCTGCTTCTGCTTTAAGCAAACCTAGGTACTACAACAATTGAGCCAAACATTTTAGGGCATCCCACAGCAAGGGCCTTATTTGTTGTTTTAAGATGAGCAGTAATAACGTTACTTTTTTTTTTTTTTTTAAATTAGATTATTTTTTCACCCATTCAGTATTTACATGCAAAAAGCTGCCTAACTGTTTTTTTCCCCCTAGAGTTTTTCCATAGCAGTATGCAAGGGCTGGCTGTCCAGAAAGTATCCAGCCACACAATATGAAAATATGAAAAATGATGGTTGGATACTTTCCAGACAGCACTTGTACATTCCTAGTTGAGCTCTTACATAACAGATGGACCAATTATGTCAATTACTTAATGTGGCTTTCTTAGTTCAGAAACTGTACATGTACAGAACAAGTTAGCTGATGAATGGGGTGTGATATCTCAGAATATACAGTCATACGCCTTGGCTAGCCAAGTGGTCAAAAAG
This sequence comes from Perodicticus potto, assembly GCA_963574655.1. NCBI lineage: Eukaryota > Metazoa > Chordata > Mammalia > Primates > Lorisidae > Perodicticus > Perodicticus potto. The sequence goes on from CAUYRH010094987.1 coordinate 13,901, forward strand.
TGGATTTCAAAATGTAACACGATACAGTCTTAGAAAAAAACTGTTTGTTTTTTTTTAAATTTCAGGTTAATGTGAGGGTAGTCTCAGAAACTTTCAAAATCAGTTCTTTAGCCAAAAGAGTAACTTGGGAAAAGCACTTTTTCTCAGAACAGCTTAAATTAACAACTCTGTTCCTAAGTATCTTAGGGTAGTGGAATTTAGATTGTAGAAGGTATAACCTAGGAGTATGCAGAGACTTTGGGGAATGTAGTTTTTTTTTTTTTTTGAGACAGAGTCTCACTTTATCCCCCTCGGTAGAGTGCTGTGCTGTCAGAGCTCATAGCAACCTCAAACTCCTGGGCTTAAGTGATTCTCTTGCCTCAGCCTCCCAAGTAGCTGGGACTATAGGCTTCCAACACAACGTCCCGCTATTTTTAGAGATGAAGTCTTGCTTGGGCTTAGGCTGGTCTAAAACCTGTGAGCTCAGGTAGGTCTTGAACCTGTGAGCTCAGACAGTCCACCCACCTTGGCCTCCCAGAGTGCTAGGATTCCCCAGCCACGATGCCTGGCCTGGAGTATAGTTTTAAATGAATCAATTTCTGAGTCTTAAACTTGCTTGAGATGCTACTTGGAATCAGCAGGCATTTCCTTGAGATGCTACTTGGAATCAGCAGGCCCTTCCTATTCCCATCTCCCATTTCAGAATCACCATTCTCCTAACTTTACACAAGTAAGTCTCCCTTACCCTGAATCTGAGAAGGTGCATTTCTTAGAAAAGTAGAATCTCCAGGGAGACAAAGGGACAATTCAATCATTTATTTAATCAAGACTTCATAAACATTGCTCCCCCATCCATCCACTAAGAGATGCCTTTCCATTTAAATTTTATATGAGCAAAAACATTTGAAGATTATTACAATGGTCTAATTTTATCATGAACTCTGAAGAATAACATTTCTGAGACTTAGATTACACTTTTGCTGAGAAAACAGTTGTGCTCTTTCTCAATTGTGCTCTTCAGTTATTATAGGACATAATTATTTTCTTTTATTTTGTTGAAGTGTTTGAATTTTCTAATGTGTAAAAATAAATGGTGTTGGCCTTAACAACTAGCCACTGGATGACATTTTGAAGAAGTTGCAAATAAATGAATATGGACAAATACATCGTTAAAACTGGTCAAATTTCTCACCTGGAAATGTGGATAACCTGGTGCATTTAGTATTCTTTCATCCTTTTGTATACTGTATCTCCAATGTTCCTGCTAATAATTTGCCATTACCTGTATAAATGCTTGAATATTACTGGATAAATAGCATGAGGATCTTCTGGAGAACCAGCATCATTTTTCCTGTACCATTATTTCTAAGGAAATAAATTTGGAGATCCTTATGAAGAGCCAACTTTAGTGTCTCTAAGCTATGACTGTGAAATGGTTGGTAGGAAATATTAATAGAATGAAAAGCTTAATGTTTTCTTTATCTACACATTGAGCCATTTAACTTTAAAATATTTATATTCTTAAGATAACCATATTTCACAAGGGAAACTTTAGATTTACTTTCTCTTGATAGTATTTGTAATATAAGCCAGTCTTATTACTGAGAGTGCAAATTGTACAATGTACACATAAAAACAGTTCATATGATTATACTGAGATAAATACATTATAATTTAGAACTGTCAAAACTTGTTTTTTGCTTATTTTTTTCTGAAGCATTATTGAAACTGTGATCAAGGGCTTGTATGTAATAAACATATCTAAAAATAGTTAACATAGATCAAGTGAATATTACATTCCACTTTTAATTCATTTTGGCCTTAGAAAGAAATGTACAACTAAAGAGCATAGCTGCAAATTTAGGGTTTTAAAGTACAAAAAGACAAAACCCCCTAAATTTACTTTATTATTCTGCTTAAGGATCCAATTGATAAAATTACATATTTATAAACTTGCTATAAATCAACAAAAGGTAATGCTGTCTTTTTTATTTTGCAGTTTTGGGCCGGGGCTGGGTTTGAACCTGCCACCTCTGGTATATGGGGCCAGCACCCTACTCCTTTGAGCCACAGGCGCCGCCCCTTAATGCTGTCTTTTTTAATGCTAGTGATAAGCCTAACATTTTTAACCTAGATATCTAAAGCATATAATTTTTTTTATTGTTAAAGCTTATAATTTCTAGAACAAAACAGTCCTTTATGGTGTACTACTCATTTGTTTTTGGTTTGTTTTGTCTTTGATATAATAAAAAGTTATTATCTTTACATATTATTGTCATATCTGTTTTTCTGGTGACTTATTAATTTTGTCTATTAAGCATATTTCCTTTGATTATACTGAATTAACAATTATTTTGAAAGTATAGTAGTTTCTTGTCAAACTACTAGAATGTTTGATGAATGTTAAGATTCTTCCTGTAATTTAATCTCGTACTAAAATGTAGAAAATGAAAGGCTTCAGTCAAGTATGTGGTTGGAGAGGAAATAATATAAAATTACCTAAATGGAGATAAAATAATAATGAACTCTACATTAACATGAGCTTCTGAAATGCAAATGTAATCTACAGATAAAATTAAAATGTAAACTTAAAAGAAACAAAAAATAAATACACCAGAGCACACATTATGGAAACATTGTTACTTAAAATAATTTTTTTTAAATTGTTATTTTTCTTTTCAAAATTTTTGGAAGAGCATGACATGGAGCTACAGTTTTATTTTCTAAACTTATTTGAGCACAATATTAGTAATACATAACATACCACAGAAAATGGTGGTGTAGAAGGAATAAATGAGGGCTTATTTGCAAGAAGAAGGGGGAAAGTATTATATATATTTAAGAAAGTGATGAGTTTTCAAGAGAAGACAATCAGCAACTAGCTTCAACTAATCACACCCTGACCAATTCATTGGAAACTCTTGGGTTAGATAATACTAATGTGTTTCATGAGTTCAGCATTCGGAGAATATGAGCAGGTAGTCACAGTTTAGTGCTGAAAGAGATAGAGAAACAATTCAAATTATTTGAATGGGATAAAGGTTAAGTTTGGAAAGACTTCAAAATACTTCTTCAGGAAGTCCTGATTTATGTCATTTGCCCTAGGCACAAAATTGGCCTCAAGAAAGGGTAGGAACATCATGCAACATATTATTAATAAAATGGCCTGGGGAGCAGAGATAGATAGAACAGCTTGCTTGGGTGGGGGAGCCATTGTAAAGACTTTTGTTTTTTTTTTTGCAGTTTTTGGCCAGGGCTGGGTTTGAACCCGTCACCTCTGGCATATAGGGCTGGCGCCCTACTCCTTTGAGCCACAGGCGCCGCCCCTGTAAAGACATTTTATGATTGAGGGAAGATCTGATTTTATTTATTTATTTATTTTTTTGAGACACAGCCTTAAGCTCTCACCCTGGATAGAGTGCTGTCGCATCACAGCTCACAGCAACCTCCAATTCCTGGGCTCAAGCGAATCTCCTGCCTCCGCCTCCTAAGGAGCTGGGACTACAGGCACCGGCCACAACGCCCGGCCATTTTTTGGTTGCAGCCGTCATTGTTGTTTGGCCGGGATCGAACCCGCCAGCTCGAATGTGTACGCGGAGTACGGGGCTGGCGCTTTAGCCCGTTGAGCCACAGGCGCCGAGCTGGAAGATCTGATTTTAGATGGAGTTTAGACTTTATAGGAAAGACATTAGGGACTACTGTCAATTTTAGAATGTGCTGAGCAAGACAACAGCCCCAGGTCAAAGGAGTTAAAGACATTTTCGCTGAGATAGGGAAAAACTCCAAGTGGGGAAATCAACTTCTAATGCACAAATTACATGCTAGATCACAAAAATCAACAGTGGTAGTCTCAGATTATGGTAAAAGGAAAACCAGAAGTAAATAAAAAATGGGTGAGACCAAATAATTTCATGAGAGTGAATCTACTTAGATTTCTGCCTTATGCCTTAGATTTTGACACTTTGTAATAATTCTCAGGCATGGCTCGGGGCCTGTGGCTCAACGGGCTAAGGCGCCAGTCGCATACACCTGAGCTGGCGGGTTCGAATCCAGCCCGGGCCCGCCAAACAACAATGATGGCTGCAACCAAAAAAATGGCCAGGTTGTGGCGGGCGCCTGTGGTCCCAGCTACTTGGGAGGCGGAGGCAGGAGACTCGCTTGAGCCCAGGAATTGGAGGTTGCTGTGGAGCTGTGATGCCACAGCGCTCTACCTAGGGTGACGGCTTGAGGCTCTGTCTCAAAAAAAAAAAAAAAAAAAAAAGAAAAAGAAAAAGAAGTAAGACAGGAAAAAGGGAGATATAAAACAGTCGATCCCAGGCGAGGAAATACCAGTTTAAATACAGTATTTTAAAATGGGAGGCTGCGCCCCAATAGCAATTCTATGCTGTAACTACCCATAGTTCAAACAAATTTCTTTAAAAGGACTCCCAGAGCTGCGGCAACAGATTAACTAAACTGCTAAAAAATTTCAAAACAAAAAGAATAGAGAAAAATCTACCCTCGAATCGCTCCAGAGGGTTTTCCAGTCCCCGACGGCACAAGAGAAGGTTTGAAAGATCTCAGAACGCACATCTGCACTTTCGTTCGGCCGATGGCGCCAGCTTAACAAACACAGTCAAATAACCTTTCCCTTTCAAGAATGTTGGGACTATGGGGCTTACAAAATATCAAATTATTGTGACATCATTTCGAACGGGAACCCCGGCGACCGCCCGTGGTCGGCGCAGGCGCACGACGCCCGAGGCGCGGTGCGCGGGCGTCACCGGAAGTGTTATTAGGCGCCCCGGATGCGACTGGCGGTGGCGGTTGCCAGGGAGACGGAAGCTCCTCAGAGCCGCTGCTGGCTGCGATTGGAGACGCAGAAGCGGTTACCTGTTGCGGACCTTGACCCGCGTGCCCAACCCCTTGGATTTCCCACGATGTTCTTCTACCTGAGCAAGAAAGTGAGTTTTCCAGGGGCTGTCTCGCTCCTCCATTCCCACAGTCTACGGACTGTTCCCGCATCCTTCCCGCGAAGCTGAGCGGTTTTATCCGCTCTGATCGCGGCTTTGCCATCCTGCTGTCAACCTCCCCCTGACCCCCAAGTCCAGCCCCGGAGGACCTCCTGCGGGCTCCAGAGCTCTGAATAGCTCTTGGGGGAGCCAGCAGCCCTCTCGCTCTCCCACTCCTGCCCCTGGCAAGGTTCTTCTGGGTGGCCAGGAGGACAGATAACCACGTGCTATCCCATCTTTCCTCCTTCCCCTGTGGATCTGGGTGAATTAAATTCTTTGGCCTCTGGGCAAGGGAAAAGAAATAACAAAAGGGTAGCGTAAGTGTTGTGTAGGGGAAGGGTGTATCGGCAGGTGCTATGGATTTATACCTCCTCCCCACTTACTTTTTAAACAATCCAATTAGGCGACTCCTCCTCTAGCTTCTTCCACAGTCACTACCGTCTTTTGCCCTTTTCTTTCCCAAATGGTGGAGCCCAAGGCAGTTTTCATAACAGCTCATTGTTTACCCCCCTCTCTCAATAAGAAAAAGGCCATCTTTTTCTTATTGGAATGTTTTCTTCAGCCTTCATCTCCTGTAGACTTACTTCCCAAATCCTTCCTGAAAAGTTGCTAGAGTGGCTGTGATTGCTTTTGCAGATTGCCATTCCCAATAATGTGAAGCTGAAATGTGTATCCTGGAACAAGGACCAAGGGTTCATAGCATGTGGTGGTGAAGATGGATTACTGAAAGTTTTGAAATTAGAGACACAGACAGGTAAATGAATGCAAGCGCAAATGTTTGAAATTGGTAGAAAGTTTGTTGATGTCATTTGTTTAATGAGATTTGCTCATGATGTTTGTCGTTTTGCAATTACAATTCTTTTAAGAGGAAAAAAACTCTAAACATTCTGTGGCATTTTTCTGGAGTATTTTTGCAATACAGTCCAGAGAATGTTGAATGTAAACATCAGATGCCTTTTGCCAAAGTTATTGACGGAAAATAAAAATGAAGAATGACAATTAAGCCACGATGTTGTCTTGTGTTATGTCTATTGTTCTGAATTATTTGGAGTCTAGTAAACATCACATGAATAAACGTTTAAGTAAGAAATTTTGGCAGATTATTTATAGGCCTATAATCATCATCCTTTCTGCTTATCAGAAGCGTTAATGAGTATGTACTTAGTGCCCAAGAACAGAAAATGGGCTATGTTTAACATTTTTATCCAGAGTGTCTTGGCTTTGCAGCTTGACTTCTTTCTTTTCTAGTTCTCTGGAATCACAGCAGACGGTTTCACATATCTGTTAGCAAATCGTCTATCTGATAAAGGACTTAATATCCATTAATATACACGGTGTCTCCAAAGTCACCATGCATAGGGAAAATGAGAAATCGTACTAAATGTACTTTAATTTACAAAATATACATTACAAAATTTTACAAAGAAATGGCCAATATGTAGAGGATATTTTGTGAAGATTTTGTAAATAAAGGTACATTTAGCTAAAATTTTCCCTATATATGGTGACTTTGGGGACACCTGGCAGATAAGAATATTAGAATTGGAATCTCAGCTTTGCCACAAGACTACTGAACTTGACTGATAGCAAATAGGTGAATATCTTTGGGTTTTAGTATAGTTTGTTCTATAGTAAAATGAAGGAGGTTAAACTACGTTGTATTTTGGATTCCTTACATCATTTCTCCTCAAATTATAAGACTCACTGGAAGAAGTTGTTTAAAAGGATTTCTTGTCTGCACCCTCCAGAGTACATCTGAGAATCTGTGTTTCTAGTGATACTGGGTTGCTGGTCTTTATACCACACTTTGAATAGTACTACCTTCTAGCTTTGAATGTGGTATTGAGCACTTTACATATACTGGATGTTTAACCTTCACTATGTTATTTGATTTCACCTGATTTTGAGGAGTCGATTACAGGTGAGAAAATTGAGGCTCTGAGCAGTTAATAACTAAGCCAAGGTCACCCAGCCAGTAAGGGGCACAGTGGGGACTTGAAATGAAGTTTGTTTCACTTTTAAGTCCTTGTTTTATGACCATTACACAAAGGGCTCATGGGCAGCCTAAGCAAAGAAAAGCATAATTATTTTGATGTGCTGGATTAATTATATGAACATACTAAAATATAGTCATAGTTTGGCTTCTGATGTTTTGTAGTTTAATCTCTCAGTGCTTTAGTTTCTTTAATTGTGTTGAAATAAAATAATTTTTCTTTATTATGATTGTGAAATGTATGTGTGCGTGTATATGTGTGTGTATAGTTATTTTGCTTAAAATATGTAGCAAATTATACTTAACATTAAGAAATGTGGCTGGGCACAGTAGCTCACGTCTATAATCATAGCACTTTGGGAAGCTGAAGCAGGAGGATTGCCTGGGGTCAGGAGTGCATGACCAGCTTGAGCAAAATAGTGAGACCACATCTCTACAAAAAAATAGAAAAATGACCCAAACATGGTGGTGGGAACATGTATTCCCATCTACTTGGGAGGCTGAGGTGGGAGGATTGAGCCTGGGAGTTTAAGGGTGCGGTGAGCTGTGGCGATGCCACTGCACTCCATAAAGAAATGCATTCATTTTAACATTGAAAACTTCTTTTGTTAAACCTTCTTCTTTTTCTGTTCTGCATTTTTGATGAGCTGTGATTTGAGTAGTCTTTGAAATTAGTTAGCAAGATGGGAAATAGATTCTAGGGAAGCTTGGAAAATGGAGTAAATGGTTTGTTTTGGAAATTAATAATTGTAAATCATGTTGAAAGAGACAAATAAGAGAAATTTGGCTGGAAGGTTCTAACTAGATGAATATGTTGTATTTAATAATAATAATGGTGATACAGTAAATCTCTCAAGTCACAATCACCAGATATTCCATGCCTACTACATATCAAACACTGTGTTGTGCTAAGGATGCAACATTGTAAGTATACGGTTTTGTGGCTTAGCTACAAATAGTATAGTACAGCAATCCTCTACATTAGTAAATCATCTTCTGTGGCAACATTTTCAATGATTATTCAGGATCCCTTTGTATTAGTGTGTCATGATTTGCTTAACCAATTCTTGTGTTGGATAGTTAGATATCTCCACATTTTTCCTATTGAAGCAACAATATCTTTGTGTTCAAATCTTCATATAAACTTTTAATTAGTTCCTAGGATAAATTTCTAGAAATGGCATTCGCTGGATCAAAGGGTTCATGCATTTATAAAGGTTTTTAGTATGTGTAGCCAAATTACCCTCCAAAAAGTTTGTACCAATTTGCATTCCAATTTTCATTCCCTTGCTCTAGAGGGAAAGGAACTAGAATCAGCTTCGTCCCCCACCTTTTTATGTCAGTTTTCCATCTTCTCACGGACGAAGCTTCCACATGTTTTGCTGGAGCCCACCTCCCTTCCCCTTCTCAGGAATCTTTTTACTAACTTACCCTTTCTCTCCTTTCAACATAAGGCTTCTCTCCTTTTCTCTCCCTCACCAGTCAATTTCATGTTCTAAACTTAATGGACAGCTTTTATTGACTCTTACCAGCATTTTACTTTCCTTGTATTTTGAAATATTAGTTTTCAAGACAGGAGGTTCAAATGTTTTAAGTTATTGGCATATTTAAGCATATTACTATTCTCCCCTTCCTCCGTGGTCAGTCTTCAGTCTCTTTACTATAATAGAGTCTCCTCTTCTAACTAATGGAATTCCTGAGAACTTGCGTTTGGACTCTTTCTTCATTTTCTCTCTGGATTTGTTCTTTTATCCCCATGGCCTTAAATGACATCTATGGTATGATGAGCCCTAAATTTATATCTCCAGCCCAGACCTGATTTTTCAGACTTGCGTATCTCCACTGGAACCTTTCACAGGCATTCCATAATTACTATTCTCTATCTTTTAAACCTCTTCCTTTAGTTCTGTGCATTTCAGCAAATGTCTCCATTTCCGTCATTGCTCAAGCTGAACACCCTCACTTCCTCCACTTAACAGTACCTCCATCAGCAATCCTGTTGCTTCTGTCTCTGAAGTGTATCTTGAATCCACACTTTCCTTTGTCTTCCCTGCTGCCTTTCTAGCTGCCGCCACTGTCATTCCTGACCTAGACTCCTGAGCGCATCAGTTTCTCTCCTTCTGTTGTCACTTGCCTGCTTCCAGATCTTTTTAAAAAAGGGACAGCAGGGAGGAGACTCGCCTCCCAGAACCAGACAGGACAGCAGCTGCTCGGAACACTCCGAGAGGATCAGTTTCTCTCCTTCTGTTGTCACTTGTCTGCTTCCTGTCATTCTTCACACTCTACCTGTGTGATCTTTTTAAAAAAGGGACCAAGTGATGTCATTTCTCTGCTAAAACGTCTTAAGAGGCTGATGGCCTGGACTGAAGTTGTTCGTGGTGGGGTTGGAGGGTGATGAGCTTGAACAGGGTTGAGGTGTTATTTCTTGATTTTCCTGCTGCTACTGAAGGCCTCAGTCCTTTTATGGTCATGAGAGGAGACAGCCCTGGAAGCAAAAATTTGAATGAGGGAAAATGTATTTAGGTCCATGCAAGCCACCTGTAGCTGTCTGTACAGTCCTCTGGGAACTACAGGCAACCTTCCAGTGAGCACAGTTCACCAAAGGTTCACCAAAGTTGTAAGGCCAGGTGTCCTTATCTGTACCCAGGGATGTGTACATAGTCCTCTGTAGCCACTCATTGACACAGATAAGTAAGGCAGCCAGCCGATCCTGCCAGGGAGTCTGGAGAACATGGTAGCATCTCCTCAGTTCTGTTATCTCTTCAAGGGTTGCAAAAAGTGTTCCATATATTTTGATTCCATGTTTCAAACTTAGTGTGTAACATGTAACAGGAATTTCTCTTGGAATTGGGCTGCTCCCAACTTTTATGGATGCAAACAACTGCATCGTCAGGCAAATTTTTCTAAGAGAAAGTTTCCAAAGATTTAGTGTGCTTGGTTACTAGTATTATTTGCAAAATCTTCTGTTCTCCTGTATTATACCTTTCATTCTTATCAGTTTATTACACCTTAATCTTTAAAAATCCATTTTTGGACTTTTTCCTAGACTTTGGGTTGTTAGAATTACTGATTTTATTCTGAAACTCTTCTTCACGAGTTTAAAATGCTTTAACTTATTGGTGCCTTCTTTCAGCAGGCCTTCTAAATCCAAGGGTTACTGGTATGAGCTTTTAGAAGCCTATCTGTACAGCCTGGTCTTGTGTCATTTTCTTCCTTGTTTGTCCACAGACACCTTCTTTTCCATTTGTCAAAGGCTCTAAACAGCTACCTGAGAGCATTTGCATTTGCCTGCAATACTCCCTCGCCCTTTCTTTCCTGACTCTGGGTCTCAGCTTGAATATCAGTTCTTCAGAAAATCTTCCCTGGTTCCACTGCAGTCTAATTTAAGCTGCCTCTGTGATTGTCTCTTATTATGTCTTTACTTTCCCAGTTTATAATTATATTTAATGCATGTGAGTTTATATTTAACATCTGTCCCCATAGTGGACTACAAGCTGTCTGAGGGGAAAGAGGAAATGACTGTTTTGTTGATCATATTTTTGCCCAGAACCTTTTATAGTGCATAGCACAGTATACATATTCAATAAATAATTGTTGAATAAATGAATAAATGAATGAGTGAATATGAGAGTCTGCAGAATCTAGTAAAAATTCATTTCCAAAGTTTTTGCTGTTTCATCCCTCAAAGTTGTGGTATTTTCAATCTGTATACCATAAATATTTCTCTCTCTCTCTCTCTCTTTTTTTTTTGAGCCTCCTAAGTAGCTGGGACATAAACATTTCTTTTTATGATCTTTTAGGGAGGAATAAGTAGCAATGATGATTGTTAATATATTTAATACATGAGTAATTTTTTAAAATATATTTTGATTTATTTTACCAGAATAATATCTTTGCAAGGGATATGTATTATTGTTCATGTTTGTACCATGAGAAAAATAGGTCAGAATGAGGCATACTTAAAATAATTTTTTTATACCTGTCAGGAATACAAAAAAACCAAGAAATGTCAGAATCTTATAATCTTTCTCTTTTATAAATTTATCATAATAGTTTGTTTTGTTTTGTTTTAGATGATACAAAATTGAGGGGACTTGCAGCCCCTAGTAACCTTTCTATGAATCAGACTCTTGAAGGTCATAGTGGTGAGTCATGTAATTTCTTTTAAATTTTGTTTGAATGGCATTCAGCATTTAGAAACCGTCTAATTAGTAAAGAAATGTCCGCATTTTATATAAGGGTAGTAAGTATAGATACTCCTTGACTTACAATGGGGTTATGTGCCAATATACCATTTATAAGTTGCACAATATTACAAATTGACATGAATTTAATACATCTAATTTACTGAGCATTAGAGTTTAGCCTAGCTTACCTTATGTATATTCAGAACACTTACATTGGCCTGTAGTTGGGCAGAATCATCTGATACAAAGCCTATTTTTAATAAAGTATTGAACATCTTATGTAATTTATTGAATTCTCCACTGCAAGTGACAGACAGATGGTTGTTATGGGTGCTTCAAATATTGTTTCTACTGAAAGCGCATTGTATTTACACCATTATAAAGTTGAACTATCCTAAGTTGAAGACTATTCGTAATCATTTCTATTGAGCATAACATGACCTAGAGTCATTCAACAACTTTAACATGATTAAGTAACATCTTAAATAAATCTGAAAAAAGTAGCTTTTGTCTTATATATTAAAAAATGCTGTCATCTGCTTATGGAAGTATTGTGCATAGAATTTCTTTTTAGAATCTGTTCTATAATTCTAGATGAAAGGAGACTAAAGAGACCTAATAACTTCATGCATTGTGTGATCCTAGATTTGGTCTTGGAATGAGAAAAGCAAGCATCTATAAATGACATTATTTAGACAAGTGATAAAATTTGAATATAGACTTTGAGTTAGATAATATTGTATCGGTGTTAAATTTCTTAATTTGTAATATGGTTATGAAAGACATTGCCCTTATTTTTAGGAAATACAAATATAAGTAGTTAGGGTTACAAAATGAAAAGAAATCAAATATTTATACAACCTAGACGTTTTAAGATATGCTGAAGAGTGTGTTACTATTTGAATGGAAAATAGATGGAGGGGGGAAGAAGGGAGATTATGGAACATAGCAACAAATAATAACAAAAATCCCCTGCCAGATGAAGTAGTTACTTAGTATTGTATCCTTTGGATATCATTATCTTTGGGAGTCAGGTGAATTCGGTAAATCGTGCTTACATTTGTTTTTGTCATCAGGCATACGGAAGCTCTTGCAGCTGGCCATTATAGGTACCTTTGATGGCATGACATATAGGGGTAGATTGGAAAAATAGTATTATGTATTGTTATAGAAAATTAGTGGTATAAGTAACTGTATCCCGTGAATATTTTCTCCCGTGAGTAGTAGCGAAGACTGGTTAGTTGCATAGGAACTATATGGATTTTACCATGCTCTTGATGTTTATTTATGTAAAAATATAATTTTGAAATTAATTATAGCCTTTTTAAAGTATCTAAGTTATTTTATGATGTTCTAGGTTCTGTTCAAGTTGTAACATGGAATGAACAGTATCAGAAGTTGACTTCAAGTGACCAAAATGGGCTTATCATTGTATGGATGTTATATAAAGGTATATTAGGAGAGCTTATTTAATCTTTCACAAATTGGAGTTTAGATTACAGTATTTGGATGGGAAAATAACATTTCTGAAATAGACTCCTTTTACTCAGCAGTAGAAAGTCATCCTGACTGCATAGCAATGATATTTCTGGATTTATTGCTGCCTACTTTTCACCTTATTTCCTTTGAACTGATACCTTGTATTAAGAAAGTGAATTAAGTGACTGTTGGCTATCTCCAAAATGAACTTAGACTCTTAGGAGAATAGTTTTTACTTGAGAGTCTTTTTTTGGCCTCAGATTTCCAGTAAGAGGTTCCTATGTGGTCGGTGGCTAGAGTTAGCTCAGTAGATAAAAACACATTTAGTAAGAAGTCACAGGCAATAATTCATTTCCTGTATTGGGTCAGCTAGCTTCCTTTTCTTTCATGGGTACAGATTTTATCTCAGCTCTGACTAGTGGCTCACAATTTGTGCCTCTTGTTCACAAGAGAGCACGCCAGAGAGAGTGAGGAAAGGATTAACTTAGATGGGTCAGTTTTACCAGAAAAATAACTCAAAATACATTTTCTCCTGAGGCTGGTCTTTGCTGTCATCTTAAAGAAGGAAGGATATTTTAGTGTATGTGTGCTGTTTTGGAAAGGTTCAGGGCATACCATTTGAAAGTTCTTAATTAAAAAAATCTACTATAATACTTGAATTTTAAAAAGAAGTTTGTATGTATATGTGTAGGGAACAGAATGTGAAAGTACAGTAGAGTAACTTTGTCTGTTTCTGGCTTTGGTACTGATTTTAATACCCTACTCTGACTAGTTATTCCAAATTGTGTAATTATTTGCCTGGCTGCTGGCCAGAGTTCTTTAAATCAGAAAGTAATAAAGCCTTAAAAAAAACCCCAAGCCATTAATTTCATTATACTACAAGACGAGTCACATCTCACTCCAACCCTGCATTCAAATAAAATGTTTTTGTTGTTCAGCATTAGTGACGTGGTATCACTAATGTAATAGGAACTTTTAAAGTATTTTTTCAAGCAGATTTAGAGTTTAATATGCTATATTTAATATGCGTGTAATTAATCATTGCAGAGTTTATGTATACATACAAAGTTATTGTTATTCTGGGTGTTTTTCTTGGTTATTACTGAAGTGTATTGTTCAAGTGGGCAAAATTAGGCTTTTGGAAAAATCAGTTGTTTGGGCCCTGCAAAGACAAATGAAGTTTATTTTTTAATTTACAAAGACAGAAAGGGAAATAAGAAAGAATAAAAGAAAAAAGATGGACATTTATTGTGTTTCTGTGACAATTTTTTCAGCAATTATAGCTAGGGCCTAAGTTAATTTTTCATTTTAATAATTATAGATTTGAAGATTTTATAGTTCAGTGTCTCAGATTGTAGACAACATTGCAGTTATTTATCCCACTTGTACTTAATGGGGTGTTTTTAATTCTTAGGAACCATTTAATAGGTGTGAAAGTTTTGACTTGTAATTTTTTTGATTTCTGAAAATAGGCTCTTGGTATGAGGAGATGATCAACAATCGAAATAAATCAATTCGAAGTATGAGTTGGAATTCTGACGGACAGAAGATCTGCATTGTATACGAAGATGGGGCTGTGATAGTTGGTTCAGTGGATGGTAATGCATTGACTGGACATAGAAATAAGATCGATATCTAGCTAAGGTTTTTTATCTTTAGAGATTTAAGTTAATGATTGTATGTTAGCATTTCTAATTGAAAAATAGACGCAAAAGAAAAAACAATTAAGGGGCGGTGCCTGTCACTCAGTGAGTAGGGCACCGGCCCCATATACCTAGGGTGGCGGGTTTAAACCCGGCCCTGGCCAAACTGCAATATAAAAATAGCCGGGTGTTGTAGTGGGCGCCTGTAGTCCCAGCTACTCGGGAGGCTGAGGCAAGAGAATCAGCTAAGCCCAAGAGCTGGAGGTTGCTGTGAGCTGTGATGCTACGGCACTCTACCGAGGGTGACAAAGTGAGACTCTGTCTCTTAAAAAAAAAAAAAAGAAAGAAAAAAGAAAAAACAGTTGATAAACAATTTGATGACATTTAAGAACTGGTTTTTGGTTCTAACAAGTTTTTTTATTAAGTATATTCAAGAAAAGAAGTGTATTCTTTTTTGCTTTTCTACCCTGGGACTGAAAAAAGTAAATTAATTTTTAGTTTTCTTTTAAATATGTCTGCCTAATCATATGATTTATCTTTACTCTAGTGAGACTGTATAAGTATGTAGATTTTAGCTTTAAAAAATATACAGAATTATAACTATTTTTGGTAAAACTGAACATGTTATCATTGGTTGTATTTTATAGCCTTAAAAGCCATGCATGTCTTTCAAATTCTAGTGCACAGATAAAACTGGGTTTTCTAAAAGTCTACACCTGTGGTCTTTCTTTTTTTGAGACAGAGTCTCACTATGTCACCCTTGGTAGAGTGCCATGGTGTTTCAGCTCACAGCAAGCTCAAACTCTTGGGCTCAACTGATTCTCTTGGCTCAGCCTCCCAAGTAGCTGGGACTACAGGCACCTGCCGTAATGCCCGGTTATGTTTTTTTATAGTACTCATTGTTGGTTAGCTGTTCAGGCAGGGTTCAAATTGGTCACATTTGGTGTATGTGGCTGGTACCGTAACCACTGTGCTACGGGCGCCGAGCCCACACCTGTGTTTTAATCTCAAGCTCTATCCATAGAGAAGTAATTTATTTTAAAATTATTTTTATTTCTATGTGTGTATATAAGTTCATGTATCAACTTTGTGTATCTTTCTGTGTGTCTGTAAAGCAACAGCTATGGTTGTAGGAACTAAGGATAAAACAATGAAAGACATTCTAGACCTAGATCAGGAGAGACAGATAAATGATGAAGCAATTACAATACCCTGTGATAAGTGATAAGACAGGGAAAATACAAGAACATGTAGAAGTATTATTAGATCATTAAATATGAAATATCTGATCTCTAATCAAAAGTTTAATTATATCTTAAAGAAGAAGCAGTACAACTAATCAAAGTATGCACTTAAACTGTCAGCATAGTTCTGCTGTCTTTTTTTTTTTTGAGACAGAGCCTCAAGCTGTCGCCCTGGGTAGAGTGCCGTGGCCTCACAGCTCACAGCAACCTCCAACTCCTGGGCTCAAGCGATTCTCCTGCCTCCACCTCCCAAGTAGCTGGGACTACAGGCGCCCCCCACAACGCCCGGCCATTTTTTGGTTGCAGTCGTCATTGTTGTTTGTCGGGGCCAGGCTGGATTTGAACCCGCCAGCTCAGGTGTACGTGGCTGGCGCCTTAGCCACTTGAGCCACAGACGCCAAGCCAGTTCTGCTGTCTTAACAGTAGTTTGTGTATGCCAGCAGTGAGGAAGCCTGGAGAATGAGTGGCAATGAGATTGCAAAAGGTGTTTTCCACAGCTTGTTGAGAATTGAATATTTTTCCTTGCAAAAAGTGGTGCAAAGCTGGGAAAAAGGCGTAGTCAATCGGGGCAAGGTCTGGGGAATACAATGGATAACAGTTTCTGTATCTAAGTTTCTAAGTCCAGTTTCTGTAGTTTGAGCAGAGTTGTTTGTGTGATAGCATTGTCTTGCAAGAGGATTAGCTTGTCTCTGCTGACCAGTATTGGGTGCTTAATAGCAAACATCCTCATTACCGATTGGTTGTATGAAGCCGTAGTGGATAATACCAGTGCTGGACCACCAAACAGACACTGTTAGCTTTTTTTTTTTTTAATGAATATTTGGGTGTTTTGGACTGTGTTTTGGCAGTTTATCTTTATCCAACCATTGAGCTGACTGGTTGCAATTGTCAAAAAGACTCCATTTTTCATCATACGTAACAATATGGTATGGAAATAGTTTGTGTTTAGGTCACGACAGCAGAGAAAGGCAAACTTTGCGATGATTTCTCTTCTGATTCTTCTTTGCTTCATGCAGAACCTATCTATCCAGCTTCATTATCTTGCTGATTTATTTCAAATTGTCCAATATTGTTGGAATAGTAGCATCAAAACTTGCTGCTAATTCACAGATAGGTTGAGATGGATTTGCTTCCACTATAGGTTTCAACTCATCATTATTCACCTTGGTTTTAGGTTACCTATGTGACCTTTTCAATACTAAAGTCACCAGAACGGAACTTCTGAAACCATTGACATATCGTACATTAGCCACATTTTCCCAAACAATTTTGAGCTGTCTGTGCTGCATTGGTTCTACAATGGAACTCATATTCAAAAATGACATGAATTTTTGACTTATCCAGATTTTCACAAAAATTACTCTGAAAAAATTGGAAAGATAATCACCAGCTAAAAACGTACATTTCAAAGAGTGAGGGTATACCTTCACAATAAAACAACAACAATAAAACAAACAAGAGGTATCAAAGTGAAATGTCTGAGATATCAGCCGTCAAAGTTAGTTCTTAAGGAAATTGGACACTTCTTATTTAATTACCTCATATTACCTAATGCAGACTTGGAGGGATCAGGGAAGGCTTATGGGAAGAAGTGATGTCTATGCTGAGGCATTAGCTGCAAGATAGGTTGATGAATAGAAAGTCCTAGGCCTAAGAAATAGCATTTGAGGAGTCCAGCTGAGTTGAACTTAGACATGTTTGGGCCATTGAAAAAGTTGATTATCAGCAGAGTATAATATTAAAGGTGAAAGTATGTGATTTATGTGAAAGTATGTGATGAAACTAGAGAGGTAAACAGAGTCCAGATCATGCAAATCATAAAATATTAAGGAGTTTAGACTTTAAGAGCACTGGGAAGCCAGTGAAGGGTTTTAAGAATGGGAGCAATGTGATAAGACTTATTTTCTAGAAATGTCTCTGTGCCTGCATTATGAAGAATGAGAAGGGAAAGAAAGATAGCGGGTGGGTATATTGGCTAGGAACTTGTTGTGTCAGTTCGGGTAAGAGATGATGGTAGATGGTAGCATACATCAGGGTACTGATAAAGGAACGAAAGTGAATGGATTCTAGACAAACTCAGAAGGTAGAATGGATAGGACCTTGATTGGTTTGGAGATGAGAGGATAGAAATACCTAGGGTGATACCTAGATTTTTAGCTTTGGCACCTGGATGGGTGGTGATGCCTTTCATTAACATAGGAAGTGTGGAGAAAGACTGGTTTTGAGGGTAGATTTCTGCTTTGCACATGTTGATTTTGTCATGCAATAGGTGTGTAAGTAAATATATTCAGACCATAGTTATGTTTGTACCTCTGAAATATCTGTACTGAATGCAAAATTTTGGGAACCACTAGTATATACATGGTAATTTAAACCATTGGAAAAGATGAAAAAACCTAAGGGCCATCTGTGAAGTTAAGAATTAGCAACATTTAAGGAATGAACAGAAGAGATTCCATAAAGGATACTGAAAAGTAGCAGTCTTGGAGATGAAGGAGTACATTGGGCTCATAGAAGCCAAGAGAATGTCAAGAAGGAAGGGATGGTAGGAGAAAAAAAAAAAAAAGAGCGTGTCAGTTGGTTTTAGCAACAGGCCATGGGTAATCTCCATAAAGGCAGTTTCAATGGAGTTGGAGGGCAGAAGCCACATTGTGATGGGTAATGGGGTTGGGGGTTGAGTAGGAGTTGAGAAAGTGGAAGCAGCAGGAAGTGGAGATTCTTTCCTGTAGTCTGGTTGGCAAAGAATTGGTAGGAGTAGAATGGTAGCTAGAGGGGAAATGTAGGGTTAAGGAAAGAGGTCTTTTTTTTTTTTTTTTTTTTTTGAGACAGAGCCTCAAGCTGTTGCCCTGGATAGAGTGCTGTGGCATCACAGCTCACAGCAACCTCCAATTCCTAGGCTCAAGCGAGTCTCCTGCCTCCACCTCCCAAGTAGCTGGGACTACAGGCACCTGCTACAACGCCTGGCCATTTTTTGGTTGCAGCCGTCATTGTTGTTTGGCTGGCCCAGGCTGGATTTGAACCCGCCAGCTCGGGTGTATGTGGCTGGCACCTTAGCCCTTTGAGCCATAGGCACCCAGCTGGAAAGAGGTTTTCGTTTTTATTTAAGGTGGTGGTTTTGAAGGGGAATCAATTTGCATGTGTTTAAATACTTTTAAGAAAAGGCCTGGAGAGAAGAGTTTAAGGAGAAAGAGAAAATCAAAAGAGAAAATGAGAATTGTCAATAGAGGGAGATGTTTGCAAAGCTTGGAAGGGATTAGATCAGACCCTTTGTTGAAGTACTAGCTTTGGGTAAGGGTCTGGTTGGAGATAACTTCTTTTGTACTAGGAGACAAAGGAGAAGATATAAATGTGGTATAAGTATGTTCTGACTATTCAAAGATGGGAATGAATATTTCCTTTTTAATTTTCTTTCCAAAGTAGAAGATGGGCTCATTTTCTAGTGTAGAGTGACATCCTGTGCCAGAGTTTAGAAGAAAGGGTAGAAAGTTTGAAATAGCTGCTATTTCAGATGTCTCTTTGGTTTTTGGCACTTATAGGTGCTCAAGAACTATCTATTGACCAAATAAGTTGAATGAATGTGTGACTGCTGTGGACAGTGTGAGAGCTCTTTAGGAAAACAAAGATTTTGCAGTGGTTGGACGATCATGACTTTGAACTTTTAATAATTGTGTTTATGTTTTATGTTAGGGAATCGTATTTGGGGAAAAGACCTGAAGAGTGTACAGCTGTGCCATGTAGCATGGTCCGCAGATAGTAAAATCTTACTTTTTGGAATGGCAAATGGGGAAATACACATTTATGATAATCAAGGGAATTTTATAGTGAGTATATGTATTTACCAGTTTTATTTATATAATCTTATGTGATAATTTTACATGTCATTCATATATGTACATATATACACATTTATTTGTTATGATGATTTATATAGTCCAAGTCTTCAATTCGGGTTTTTACTTTTTTCCAATCATCTAAATTCTTTTTTAATTAAAAAAAAGTCTTGGTTTCTTCAGGGCAAATTAATGTAACATATTAGGATATAGCTTTTAGTTCTGATTTGCTGGTAGCTGGAAAGGGTAAGATGTCCGTGCATTGAAGGAGAGGAATAATAAGTAAGATAATATACAGTTTAGGTTTTGTCAGTGTTTTCTAGGACCTGAAGCCGAAGTGTATATGCAGTTACCAAAAATATTTTTTTAGCAAGCTACAAAAGGTTCTTTATAAAAAAGAATGGGAGACTTAACTAGTAAGGGAGAAAAATCAATTCTTGGAAAGAAGGATAATTATAATAATTCAATGACTGGTAGAAGTAAAATAGCTAACTATTGGTATTTTCAAAGTACTTTTATATACTTCCTCACATTGGGTCTCATAAAAACTATATGAGTGTCTTTGTATCCTCATTTTACATTTGGGAAATATGGAGAATTCAGTGAAGGGATTTGTCCAAGGTAGGTATACTTGTAAGTGATTAAGCTTGCATTAATCTGATTTTTGAATTTAATTTTCAGTGTCCTTTCTTTGATAGTCTATTTATACTGGTAGGTTTTAAAATGGAAAATATTAAATAACATAACCAATTTTATTTAGATGAAAATGAAACTGAATTGTTTGGTGAATGTCACTGGAGCCATAAGTATTGCAGGAATTCATTGGTACCATGGCACAGAAGGCTACGTGGAGCCTGATTGCCCTTGCCTTGCTATTTGTTTTGATAATGGAAGGTGCCAAATAATGAGACATGAGACTGACCAAAGTAAGTGTTTTCTGGTTGTTTTAAAATGTAGAAAATTAAAAAAAAATCTAAAAATTGTTCTTACGGTTATAATGTTCTCTAGTCTAAATATTTTCTCACAATTACCCCATTTCTCTTTATTTATTTATTTTTTTGACTAGATCCAGTTTTGATTGATACTGGCATGTTTGTAGTAGGTATACAGTGGAACCACATTGGCAGCGTGTTAGCTGTGGCGGGTTCCCAGAAGGTGTTCATGCAAGATAAAGATGTGAACACTGTGCAGTTTTACACTCCATTTGGTGAGGTAAGCGTCTTAAAATTTTATCTCCTCGCTTTCCATTTAAGTGTGCAGTGAGTAGGGTAGGGGGGAAAAGAATGGAGGGAAAGGGCCATTTCTTTATATACTTGTCACAGTATATAAACTTGTCACATTTTATTTTAGGGACATTTTGAGTAATGATGAAATATCAAGTGTATGTTTCAATAACATCTTTATGTTATATTTATATTATGTTTTACCTTAGAGTTTATTTCATAACCTTATAATTTTATAATTATAAAATAAAATGTTACAGTTTTATACATTTAGAAAAGCAGAAGTTTGACATAAGAAATATTCTTAGAGTTAGAGTTAGAATATTTTCTCCATAACCTGAATGTGTGTCTCTTTTCATAGCTGGCTTTTAAATAATTTTTAGCATAATTTAGTTGTTTCAGATAAAATTTTCTGATTTTTAATGTGATATTTTAAATGGGCTTAGATATTAAATATACATATCTGTCTGTCCTCCAAACTTCTGTTTTAATTTGTTATAGAGTAATTAATTATTTGCAGAAAACTTGTCTTAATAATTCATCTTAGGTGATGCTACATTATAATATAAACATTGGTTTCATAAACTGACGTATTGGCATTATCCTTCTCAATAGTATCATTAATAAATTTAATTTTAAAAGAGAATTTTCTGAAGTATCATTGGAAAATGTCAAGTAGGAGAATTCTTATTTGTGAATTTTAAAGGATTTTGGAAGCTTCTCAATAACCAAGCTTAATATATTTTTGCATATCTTATTTTCTGACCCTATACTATATTTTGTCTCTTTTGGATGCTCTGTTGGTTTTTATAAATTTACTAATAGTGAATTATAATAGTATTTTTGGTTGCATAAAAGCCTGCACTAGTTGTGTTAATATTTTAATATTAATATTTTTATGTATTATAATAATTTCTGTAAAGGTGAGAAATGGCGTTATCTAATACTTTTAAATCAGTATCTATATCGTTATCCAGGAGAATGTAATGCAGACAGTAGGTGCTCTCCATACATTGTCAGCCAACATTTCTGATAGTTGTAAAAGCTAAGAAAAACCAAAAGCATAATTTTCAAGATTCCTAAATAATTAAAAATATGAATTTTATTTATTTTATGTTTATAGCCTCCTTTTTAATTCATATTCTTTATTGGTTATTTTTGTTGGTCACCATTGGCTTACTTACTATTATGCTGTTTTATCTATTTATTTTCATTACTCTAGCCTTCTCTAAGTAGAAAAACGTGTGTTTTAAAGCCTGTTTGTTGTATCTTGCAAACCAATGTGTTAAGTGTTAGACCAAAAACTGTAAGAGGGTTTTGGTCCAGCTATAATTAAAAGGATCTGGCATAGTTCCACAGGGCATATTAGCTAGATAATATTTTTTTGAGAGAGTGAATATTTGGGGAATTTAATTTTGGATCTATGTTATTGTTAATATAGGTAAGATAACTTGGAAGGGAGTTAGCTAAAGATTTAAACTTATGGAAACCTCAGTGAAGAATTTGCTTTCAATTCCGAGGGCTAAGATCTCCTGGGTTTTGCATTGTGCTCTTCACTGGGGTTGGGGATAACAGAGTATAATGTTTGTAGTTAGGTTGACCTGGCTTTGAATTCTATTTCCACAGTGTAGTTTGACTTAGATAAGTTATTTACTCCTTGAGATTGAGTTTACTTATTTTCTGAAGTAGTAGTAATAACTCATGGTGCTCTTGTAAAGATTAAAGGACACAACGATAAGGACGTGCTTACCACAGTGCCTGGCACTTACTTAGTGAATGCTTACTACAAGTCGGTTTTCTTTCCTTGCAGTTAGGACAGCTTTATTCTCTTCTTACTGTGGACGGGTCAATTCCAAGACCACTGTGTGAGAGCTTCCTTGTTCCCCTTTGGTCTCATATAGGCAGTAAGACAGATTGGACCCTCCTAGGTTAAAACTTTTATTTCTTCCATTGGTTTCCCTGACAAAATGGAGTTTAATACATTTGTCTTACTCTGTTACCTGCTACAATAATATAATAGCAGACTAGGTAATTTATAATGAATGGAAATTTACTGTGTCACAGTTCTGGAGGCTGAGAAGTCCAATATCAGGCAGTGGTATCTGGTGGAGGCCTTTTTGCTTTGTCATTAGATGGCAGAAGGCAGAGGGCAAAGAGAGTACAATATGGAGACAAGCAGGGATGGAACTTGCTCTTTTATAATGGCAGCAATCCCATCTAATCCCCTTTTAAAGGTTCCACCTCTTAATATTGTCACAGTGGCAATTAAATTTCAATGGGAATTTTGGAGGGGACAAATTGATTTCAAACTCAGGCTATCCCACTCCAAAACCACCACACCTGCCTCTACCTGGCTGATTTTGCCAACTTCCTTCCAAAGCCTGCATTCACCAGTGCTGCTGAAGGCTGCAGATTTACCTAAAGCTAGGAGATTTTTGCAGCTAATTTCCATTAGGACTAATGGAAGAAGAAAAGGCCATTTTTCTTATAATTAGAAGAAAGCAACCTTTAATTTGGCTTAGAACATACCTACTTAAGAACAAAGGATCCTAGTACAGTTCATTGAACTTCTTAGGATTATATTGTTCTGTCAAATGAGCAGTGTAGATTAAAAATGTTTGCCTTTTTGTGGCTACATTAGGAAAATGTATTCAGGCTCAGCGCCTGTGGCTCAACGGGCTAAGGCGCCAGCCACGTACACCTGAGCTGGTGGGTTCGAATCCAGCCGGGGCCCGCCAAACAACAATGACAGCTGCAACCAAAAAAAAAAAAAAAAAAAAAGGAAAATGTATTCATTGATTCATTCATCAATTAAAAATGTACTGTCTTAGTATATGAAAAAGTTAATTTGAATGTATAGTACATTTATTTACCTTTTTTTTGAGACAGAGTCTCACTCTGTTGCGTGGGTAAAGTGCAGTGGAGTCATAACTCACAGCAACCTCAAACTCCTGGGTTCAAGTGATCCTCTTGCCTCAGCCTCCCCAGTAGCTGGGACTACAGGCACTTGCCATATGCCTGACTAGTTTTTTTATTTTTAGTAGCGATGGGGTCTTGCTCTTGCTCAGGTTGGTCTCAAACTCCTGAGTTCAGGAGATCCACCTGCCTTGGCGTCCCAAAGTGCTAGGATTACAGGTGTGAGCCACTGTATCTGGCCGTACATTTATTTACTTAACTGCTATTTGTTGAATGCCTGTTTACCAAGTAAGCTATTATGGGATAGCAAAATAAATGTAAATATGATGCAGTTAGTGCCCTCCTGAAGCTCACTTTCTAATTTTCTGAACTGTAGAGGTAAGGAAGAAGGCAGAACTTATTAGGGAAGTAATATTTGAGTTGTATCTTGAAGGATGAAAGTCCCTCAAGACAAGGAGAGCAAGGACCACTGCAGACAGAGGAGATGTGGAGGAAAAGAGGAGTTCAGGCAAAAGGGATATTATATGGGCTAAAGATAATGGAGGTACAGTGGTTCCTTTATGAGCAGGTACATAGTAATTGTAGCTAAATAGCGGGGGATTAAGCCAAAAAATAGACAAGATGGGTAAAAGGCATTGTGTGCCATACTAAATAAAGAATGTGATGGTGGGGGAGCTATTGATTCTTTATAAATTATTAAAACTTTTATAAAGCAAGGTAGGATGTTATCAGATTTGTGTTCCAGAAAGATAATTGTGACAATGTAGTAAAGACTGAATTGGAGGTATGAGTAGGATGGGAATGAGAGAAGAGATGAAAGGTAAGAATTGAAGTTAGGAGGTTAACACTATATATAGTTCAGTTAAGAAAAAGGGTCATTGCCAGGTGCAGTAGTACATGCCTATAGTCCTAGCTACTTGGGAGGCTGAGGCAGGAGGATTGCTTGAGCCCAGAAGTGCTGGGATATAGTGTGCTTGTGCCAGTTAGGTGTTCACACTAAGTTTGTCATCAATATGGTGACCTCCCAGGAATGAGGGGACTACCAGGTTGCTCAAGGAGGAGTGAACCAGCCCTGAACCAGGTGCTGAAAAACCAGGTGAACCATACAAGATTAAAACTTCTGTGCTGATCAGTAGTGGGATCACACCTGTGAGTAGCCACTGTACTCCAACCTGGGCAACATAGAGAGACACTCCCTGTCTAAAAAAATAAAAAAAAAATAATAACTGTAGAGAGTGAAAGGAGGAAAAGCAACAGGACTTGGTGGCTAGTTGGTTGTGTGGGGGTGGAAGTGAAGCAGGCCTTCAGGATTAAGTTTACTAATATAATATTTCATTGATTATAAAGTATAATTTTTGCAACTCTAAAATTAGGATGCATCTTATAATTAAAATTGTCATATTTTGGTTAGTAGTATGTTTTTTTCTTTTCTTAGCTGTACTTAATAATAAAGATGCAGGAAGACGCCTGTGGCTCAGAGGGGCAGTGCACTAGTTCCATATACGGGAGGTGGTGGGTTCAAACCTGGCCCCGACCAAAAACTGCAAAAAAAAAAAAATGCATATTTTAATCTATGGTATCTTAAATTTGATGAAATTTGATATTGAATTTTTTTGAACATACTTTATAACTTTCTCTTATCATATGCATGTTTTTCATTATAAAAATTCAAGGAAAATGATTTTAAAATAAGTAACTTTTCACAAAATAGTTTTCCTATCACTTTTGATCTCTGTGAAGTGATTAGTGCTAATTTATTTGTGTTTGAGTTAATAGATACTTTAGGTTAAATATAATTTTTTTTTCAGCACCTGGGTACTTTGAAAGTTCCTGGAAAGCAAATGTCTGGACTGTCTTGGGAAGGAGGTGGACTGAAAATTGCACTAGCTGTTGATTCCTTTATATATTTTGCAAATATTCGGCCTAATTATAAGGTGAGTAGTAAGAGCAATAGTAAAATAAAATGTTTTTTACTAAATAACTTGTTATAGCTAAAAGTATATTCAGATGTTTTGGTTGGAAGCCAGCAAAAAGAAGGCTTTTTTATGTGAAGACCTTAGAACTAGTAAACTTTTCTATAATACTATGTGTAGTTAGTACTCATGAGTCAGGGTCTCATCAGGAAACAGATGGCACATTCAAAGGAATAATAAGAGAGATTGTTAAAGGGCTTATCATAGAGGTGTGGGAAGAGTTAAAGGAAGTACCCAAGGATTAGCAGTAGTGACAAGCCGTCACCATCAGCCCTAGGCCTGAAGAGCCGAGGCAAAGGTAGTAAGATTCCTGGAACCCCCAAGAGCTGTGGATTTAGGAGCAAATACAATCTTAATAATAATTGACATTGAATATTGATTTATTCAAAGTTACATATAAATATAGAGGGAGAGTTAGAAGGGAAACTTTATGTAAGTTGTATAATCAATAGATAATGTGATATGCAGATAAATACCAGAATAGTTATAGCTAAAATAGTTGTATTCCAATCAGCTATTCCTGATTGGAAATTGGGCCAGGGGGGTCTGCATTTTGCTTTTTTTTTTCTGTGTGTGTGTTTTTTGGAGACAGAGTCTCACTCAGTCACCCTGGGTTAGAGTAACAGCGTGTTATAGCTCACAGCAACCTCAAACTCTTGGGTTCAAGTGGTTCTCTTGCCTCAGCCTCCTGAGTAGCTGGGACTACAGGCACCTGCCACAATGCCTGGCTACTTTTTAGAGATGGGATGTCTCTCTTGCTCAGGCTGTTCTGGAATTCCTGGGCTCAAGCAATTTGCCCGCCTCTTTTGTATGCATGCCCATGTGAAGAGTAAACAAACCAGAGTGGGAATGTGGGGAATGAGAAAATAAGATGCACAAGAGACAAAGATCACACAAGAGATAGAAGTGATGGGATCGGTAGGTCTGGTGCAGCTAATGACTACAGCCAGTACCAAACCGAATGAACAGCTTTATTTATATAGTAGTTAAACAGGGTTGCTTATACTAACAATGTTGCAAAACGGAAAGGGAGTGGGGATATTTTTATCTTACAAGGTTGAGGGGAAGTAATAGTACATGGGAAAAGATTAACTTTAGGGAGAGAAGGCTGTGTGCTTTCTGGGAGAGGGAGCAAGGAGAAAGTACTGTTTTAGGAAGGGACGAGAAGTAGTTTGGGGGTTGTTCTTTGAATGCATCTCCCAGGTTCTGGGGGTCTTGCTAACTCACAATCCATACTCCACACGCCTTGGCCTCCCAATGCATTTTGTTTTTGTTTGTTTTAAATAAGCCATGTACAATTATTTGACTATAAACTATGTGCATATGTTACTCTGATAAAAGCAAATATAAAAATATGGATGGAGGAAAAGGCAAAGCAACTTTTTTTTTTTTTTTTTTTTTTTTGAGACTCATTCTATTGCCGAGGCTAGAGTACTGTGATGTCAGCCTAATACAGCAACCTCAAACTCCTGAGTTCAAACAATCCTCCTGCCTCAGCCTCTTGAAAAGCTGGGACTACAAATGCCTGCCACAGTGCCTGGCTAATTTTTATGTTTTTAGTAGAGACAAGGTCTCGCTCTTGTTCTGGCTGGTCTCCAACTCCTGAGCTCAAGGGCCCTCCTGCTTTGGCCTCCCAGAGGGCTGGGATTACCGGTATGAGCCACTGTACCTGGCCCAAAGCAACTATTTGTGAATTTTTTTGGGGACTCAGAATTTACACTTTTGGCAAGGATTACTCTCCCATTGTCCCCCATGGCAGTTATGATGGGCTATTGAAAATTTTTACCATTGAAGCTTAAATCTTACAAATTAAAATAAGTTAGGCAAACTGAATTTATTTTTAAAGCATATTCTTTATTTTATAAGTATCTGTATTACTTTAAAATGTTTTTGTTATTTTAGTGAGATTAGACATGAAGTTGAAGGTTAAATCCTGTCTTTTATTTCTGAAAAATGTTTTATTAGCACTAATAAATCATGTATCTTCAATATTTCTAGAATAAATGTAAAATAATATGATTTTTCTTTGCCAGTGCTCAATATTCCTTTTCCTTTTCTCTCTTATTTTCCTCCTTCCTTCTTTTCTCCTTCCTCCTTTATTATTTTCTTCCTAGTGGGGTTATTGCTCAAATACTGTAGTTTATGCATATACCAGACCTGATCGTCCCGAGTACTGTGTTGTCTTTTGGGATACAAAAAACAATGAAAAATATGTTAAATATGTGAAGAGTCTCATTTCCATTACTACCTGTGGTGATTTTTGCATTTTGGCTACAAAAGCTGATGAGAATCATCCTCAGGTAAGTGTTTCTTCATATCTTGAGATGTGAGTGGGTTAACTACTTGGCAGAATATAGGGATAAAGCTATGTACTTTTAAAAATTTGTCTATACTGTCAAGTACAGCAAAATATTTAGTCTATTGACCATGTGTGTCTATACCTGTTTTGGAAAACTTTGTAACTGCATTGATTCTGTGTCCCTGGATTTTTGTTTTTCTCCAATCAGCTAATCACTGGCAGTTTTTATTGAATGGTTCAGTACTGAAGCTTTTTGTCTCTGAAATACTCCTGTATATTTAAAATACCACAATCCCTTTCAAATTTAAAATTCTGTTAGCAAAAATGAATATTTGGATACTCAGTATGTATAAATCCTGAAGACATTATGTCACGATGAACACTTAAAACAGTTGGGTAATTGGCTTGGTGCCTGTGGCTCAAGTAGCTAAGGTGCCAGCCACATATACCTGAGCTGGTGGGTTTGAATCCAGCCTGGGCCCTCCAAACAACAATGGCAGCTGCAACCAAAAAGTAGCCAGGCATTGTAGTCCCAGTTACTTGGGAGGCAGAGGCAGAAGACTTGCTTGAATCCAGGAGTTGGTGGTTACTGTGAGCTCTGATGCCATGGCACTCTACCCAGGGCGATGGCTTGAGGCTCTGTCTCAAAAAAACAAAAAACAAAAAATAGTTGGGTAGCTTTTGTCCTTGAGAAATATACTTTTATTTGGAGTTATAGTGCTTTAAAAATCAATGTGTCATAGCATAAAATAAATTATATAACTATTTTTTAAAAGTATGCTAACAATTTAAATATTTGCAGAAGTCTGTAAATATTTCAGCAAAGGACTACTAATATCTGGCTGTCTTATAAATTATTTCATTCCATTACAAAGTGTAGAGTTTTTGGTTAAAGATGTTCATCTGTACAATCACATTTGACTTTGTTCTCTCCTGAAACTTGCTAAAAGAACAGAAAAGGTATTTTTTAAAAAAATCATAAGGGACCAAAAAGAGAAGGGAAATGGTAATAAAATTTTGTGGGTTAGAGAGTAAGTGGATTAGTAGTGATTACCTCAGCAGACCTAAGAAAGCTAACTCATAAGCCATTCATGGAGAAAACAAAGAGGTAACCAGTATATATCACAGAATCCTAAAGAGAGACAGGACTAGGGGGGGATCCTTGGTGGGGGAAAGCTATCAAACATAAAAGCAATTTTGAAGCACCAGAGATTATGCAGGAAAGAGAAAACTTAATAAAAAAAAAGACATATAAAGAAGTGGATCCCCAGATCTCATCCCCTCTCCTGACCCCACAGGCAGCTGCCGGTCTATTAAGACTGGAGTTTGCTCTCTGAAGAGGATCAAAAAGTCCCTATGCAGAAGGGCACCAAGCATAGCTGAGGGTGGGGGATCTCTGCTGAAAACAAGACAATTAAAATTTGCTACTCAGTTTCCTGAGTGTTCTTTTTCCATTTGGTTTCCAGAACACTGGCAGCCAAGCATTGAGCTTTGAGATAAGAGATTAGATGAGTCTTCTCTCTGAGAGAAGATATGTTCAAGAGAACAGACCTTTAAAGAGATTGAGTTTGGGAGTCCCCAGGGAAGCAGTCTTGCCCATCTCCTGAAAGTAAAGATGCTCCAAACAGCTTTTTAGTGTCTCACTCTTAAGTACAAGCAGATAGATAAAAATTGTCAGACATTTGCAGGAAGCGTGCAATATAACAGGCAGACACCAAAAATAAACACAAGTAGAAGAGGGACGGAAATTTGCCCCTGTGTGGTGGGCGTGTGGTGGGGTATAAGAAAGCTGAATATTTATCTTTCATAGTGGGATAATGCACTAAGTTGACATAAAACAAGAAGTACTGTAAACTTGTCATTTAAATGTGTAGAGGTAAACAGCAAAAGGATGAGTGAAAGGGAGCAGGAAATGAAAAGTTAAGGGGGAATTGCCGTTTTTAGTAAGAAGTTGTAGAATTATTTGTTTCTTGAAACTATGAGCATAAAATATATAAATGAAAGTACGTTTAAAAATAGGATTTATTTCTGATATTTCGTGGCAGTAAAGTAGCTTATTTTAAGTAGTGGAAGGGGAAATTATGATATTTTAATATAAATTTTATCATTTAGTTTAGATGTATGAAATTATTAAGTTTTGAGATGTTGAAAAAGGAAAAGGGCATATGTAAATAGTACATAAAGAATTTATGTATTTGAATACATAAATTATTCAAAATAATTGAATTTATTTGGTTTATTTGAAAATATTTGGAAATTTATTTGGTTTATTTTATTGGTTTATTTGAAATTGTTATTTTAGTCAGGAAAACATCTATAATAGTATTCTTAGTACAAGGTAAAGAAAAGGTGATTAATCGTAAGAATGAAAATCATCTTTAAACAATGTGATGTGAAATATGCATCATGCTTGATTATTTTCTGAATATTAGTCATTGATAATTATTTGTATATAAGTCCTTTTGACCATATTTGATCATGTCTTTTTTGAATTAACTATCTTTTTCCTGAATTTCTCATGTCATTTATATATTGCTTCAAAGGAGGAGAATGAGATGGAGACATTTGGAGCAATGGTAACAAATTAACTTAGCTCTGTCATAGCTGGCTATAGGATTAAAAATGAGTTATGAGATTATACCTGATCAGGAACTTGACGGGTATAAATGGTGAAAAGTAGCCAATTGCTTGTGTTTCTTTAGCATCCTTTTAAAGACCCCTGTGTTCCATTACATCAAGAAATCTGCCTTGGTTTAATTTTAATTCATGTCTTTTTTTTTTATATTTAATGATCTTCTTTTTGTCTGCTATTCTTTGCACCTAAAAATTTTATCAGTTATTTCCCAGATAGTCATACTTGAAAGAGAGATAAGCATGATACATGTTAAGCATGTTCTCTTTATTACTCATAAGCAGGAGCTCTGACACTCTTTCTATTTGTTCACAGTTTGTGCTAGTTCTTTGTAATTCTATTGGCACACCCTTGGATCCCAAATACATTGATATTGGTAAGGAAATGTTAATTAATATTT
Source organism: Perodicticus potto (assembly GCA_963574655.1). Lineage (NCBI taxonomy): Eukaryota > Metazoa > Chordata > Mammalia > Primates > Lorisidae > Perodicticus > Perodicticus potto. The sequence continues at coordinate 44,690 of CAUYRH010094987.1, forward strand.
ATTCCCTCTCCAATCAGGTTTTATTTGAAACAGTAATTTAAAGACCTAACAATGGTATTCATTAATTAGAGTGATATTCTCTAAAATGAAGATGATCATACTTGCTGATTTGTCAGATCCATACCAGTGTGTATCTATTATCATGGTAGAATATAATGCCCATTTCACTGTGGTTGATAGAATGAAGCGTTCTGGTTCGTACAATAAATTATAAGGTTACTCTGTCTAAAAGTCACTATAATTTTATAAATGCTATACTGCCATGATTTCCTTTAAATGGGAAATACAATTGTAAGGGAATTGGTATGCAATCTAATGATTAATATGTAATAAATTGAGGATTATAGAAAGAATTTTGCTATTAAACCACTTTTATTTTTAGTAAGCTGCCTGTAAATACCTCTCTTCCATAAAAACACTTCAGCTGCTTGTAAAAGTTAGTTTGCCTTTTCCAGATTTTTCTCATGAAATCAGTCTATTAATAGGAACAGCTTTAAAAAATTCTTGACGTTTTGTTTTCAGAGAACATTTGTTACTTTAGATTTACCGTTGCCTATATCCAATAACTAGGAAAGCAATCCATTAAAAATTCCAAATCTTATCCTAAGTGGATTTTTAAAAATCATTAACAAATATTTTGTTGGTATTTCACTGTAACTTCCAAAAGTAATGGTTTTCTTTTAAAGCGTATGATAGTATAGGTATTTTGCATATGGTATTACAAAAATTACTAAATTTAACAAGTTAAAAACTCACTGAAATATTTTCTGAGCCTGAGAATTAGTCATTCCCTGCCCATTAGATATTCAGTCAAAACAGTCAAATGTCAATGTCTACTTTCTAAGTGTTTGCATTTTACTAAGTTCTTTGAGTGTGAAAAATAATGGCCTCAAAGACTTTGTATTCTGGCTTAGGGTCTTGGTAATCCACCCTCTCTGATATATTGAAACATTTCAACTTCATTTCTTACATTCATTGCTATATAGGCATGTTTTATATATGGACATATTTACATACATACCTATAGATATTAGTGCTCTTTCATAAGAAACTTAGCTTAAAATTATTACAGACTCTTGCCACATGAATATCTTTTATTTATTAGATTCATGATAGTCTAAAAGGGATAAATTCTGTCATTCTTCATATTATATGCTTTTGCTTTCAATATCAAAAGTTTTAAGACCGATTATAATGATTATAGGGTTAGCCTCAAAGTAAATTAAATAAAGCTAAATGTAAATCCTTCCTTTTCATAAAATGGCAAATACTTGAGGGCATGATTATTTGTATTTTTGAGTCTGAAAACTTTTGTTTTTTTTGCAGTCTTCCTGGCTGAAATTTTAACAAACAGTTCTTTCATTGGTCTGTACCAAACATAGCCAAAGACTCAACATTTTTATTTCATACATATCCTGTAAAATTCCTTTCTAAAGCCTCTCTGCCAAATTTTCATGAGTACTGGAGGCTAAAACAAGAAAAGCATGCTAGTGATACTGTATTTAATATTATGTTTGTTTTGCCACTTACTACCTATTCTTCCTCTTAACAATTTCTTTAGAAACTTTTAAAAAGAACTTTGTATATTATTATAGAAGTTTATGAGTGGGACTCTTGTACTCTACATGTAGGACTCAGCTACCCTTTTTTGGTGCTCTTCTGTCTAGCCCTCATAATACCTTTGATGTACTTCTATCCAAAGTATTTATCATTCTGCCCTGTGATTATTGATTTCCTCATCTGTCTTCCCTACCAGATTTTGAATTCCTTCAAAGATCTGCGTCTAACTAATTTCCATATCCCCATGACCTAACACTGTGCTTAGCCTATAATAAAATGTTTATTGAATGGATAGAAAATATTTCTCCATTCAATAAACATTTATTTATTATTCTAAATAAACATTTAGAAAATGTTTATTTTCTATCATGTAAATAAAAAATGATAGTCATTTACTTATAAAACCATCAATAAGTATATACTGTTTCAAATTCTATACTGATCATTGGGAACAATAAGAAATTAATTATGACATTTCTTGCGGGATTTCTAAACAGATAATTAAAATAGTCCATCTATTAGTTACTTAACTGCTTCCCTGCTGTATGCTATGTATTATGCTAGGTTCTGGATAAATAGATATTGGTGCATAAGGATGTCAGGGACATCTTTTTTACGTAGAGAAGGTTTCATTTGAGCTGGGTTTTATGTGGTTAAGTATTTCTTCAGGTGATATTTTAAGGTGAGAAAACAGTATTTACAGAGGAACAAAGGCATGAAAAATGACTAGGAAGTACTAGGGTGCTCATGCTTTAGTCATTTTAGCAGAATCATGTGGGCAGCTTTCTAATGATGGTCTCTAATGTGTGCACTAAGTTTTCCTTATATTCCAGGGAAAGTTAATTTGTTGAAAACATTTCAGTGCAATTTCAGTTTACCAGCTCTTTAAAGGGCTGAGGAATGAATAAGTAGGAAAGCAGGTGAACATTACAGATGTAAGCATTTATTTCAGGCCTTAGCATTAAAATATTACAAGCGGCTTTCACTTATATGTGAATTCCTAGATTGCTTTAATTATTTTACATCTTTGCTTGGCTAGTAATGACTGCCTATTAGTGTCACGAAGTTCAATTAATAGAAGATAATTATTTTCTTTAAACGTTTTTTTTTTTCTAATTACCTTTCTAGATATTTTGAATTTTTTCTTTGCAGGTATTGAATAGTTGAGAGGGGCACAAAATGCTTTTATCTTGGTTGTGTTCTTTTCCTAAAACGTATCTGTTAAAATTTAGTCTTCTTTTCCCTAGAGTCTTAGTTTGGGTAGCATGGCTCTTTTAATAAAGATCTAGCAAAACGTATATAGACACGATCATCTACCCCTATGAATTTGCTGAATTCATTACCATCTTCAAAAGAGTATAGGTTTTAAATATGTTAGTATTTGGTTTTTGTATTGACTGGAAAATTTGTATATGGTTTTATGATAAAAACCTATGTAAATAATAAAAGTTAAAATAATAACCAGCCACATCTAACTAGTTCTTCTTAATTCTTAATGAAGGTCAGGCTGCTGTAGTGGTTAAGAGCATGGATTATGGAGCCAGCTTTACCACTTTGTAGCTGACGTAGTCAAATTATAACTATCTGATGCTTTAGTTTCTTGGCTAAGTGGGGATAAGAATGCCTACTTTATAGAGCAGTTATGGGTTAATATATGTAAATTGCTTAGAATACTGTCTGGCATTATTTTTAAAAAATTCAATACTTCTTTTTATTTTTGAGACAGAATCTCATTCTGTCACCATGAGTTGAGTGCTGTAGCTCACAGCAAGCTCAAACTCTTGGGCTCATGCAATCCTCTTGCCTCAGCCTCTTGAGTAGATAGAATTACAGGCACCCGGCATGAGACTAGTCTAGGTTTTCTATTTTTAGTAGAAAAGGGGGTCTTGCTCTTGTACAGGCTGGTCTCAAACTCTTGAGCTCAGGCAGTCCACCCACCTCTACCTCTCAGTGTACTAGGATTATAGGCATGAGCCACTGCTCTGGCCTACATATTGAGTTTTTTAACATTAAGTGTTTAGGCAAGGCACTGTGCTACACTATTTACTTATTTATTTATTTATTTATTTATTTATTTATTTATTTATTTATTTTTGAGACAGAGTCTCACTATGTCACCCTTGGTAGAGTGCCATGGTGTCACAGCTCACAGAAACCTCAAATTCTTGGGCTTAAGCGATTCTCTTGCCTCAGCCTCCCAAGTAACTGGGTCTACAGGCACCCACCACAATGCCTGGATATTTTTTATTATAGTTGTCATTGTTGTTTTAGCTGGCCTGGGCCAGGTTTGAACCTGCCAGCCTCGGTGTATGTGGCTGGCACCGTAACTACTGTGCTACAGGCCGTGAGCCTACACTTCATATTTATTATCTCTTTTAAACCTTGAGGTTGGGTATGGTGATGGCACATACCTAGAGTCCTAGTGCCCTGGGAGGCTGAAGGGGGAGGATAGCTTGAGCTCAGGAGTTCAAAACCAGCCTGAGCAAGAGTGAGACCCTGTCTCTACTAGAATTGAAAAATTAGCCAGGTGTGTGGCAGGTGTCTGTAGTCCCAGCTACTTGAGAGGCAGGAGGATTGCTTGAACCCAGGAGTCTGAGGTTGCTGTGAGCTAGGCTGATGCTGCCACACTCTAGCCTGGGGTAGCAGAGTGAGACTCTGTCTCAAAAAAAGAAAAAAACAAACAAAAACCCCAAATGCCTTGAAACATCTCTATAGGGTTGGCATTATTTTTCACCATCAATTTATAAGTAACATGTTCAGAGAGAACAGTTTACTCAAGGTCACAGATTTAGGAAGGACCTGTAATTTAAATCTAAGATGTCTGACTCTTACCTTGAACCTCTTAACATTTTAATTTTGAAGTAATCAGGTTTAATGATAAACCTTTGTGAGTATTTAGGATGTATCAAAAAGAAACGTGAATGTAATTTAAAATTGTAAATATAGGTTGGAAAATGCTTTTGCTTGCTCAGGAAAAGTTTTATTTTATTAGAAAGCAGTTAAGACTGGCCAACTACTTCACATTATGCTAAGGGCATAATAGGAACCAGCATCGGGGTATCCATAGTGGAATTTACTAAATATCGGGCAAATACCTTAGGATTTAGTGAAGATGAACAGAGTCAGGGAAAGAAAGCAAAGCCTGGCTTGGTGTGAGCGCCTCCTGGAGACTTTGCTGCTATTCTGCATCCCTGGCTTTCAGCCAACTGTTCTCCTCAAGAAACTTGACTTTGAGCTCCCTCCAGAGGTCAGTAATAGTATGTATCGTGAATTGGAAAATCTTAACAATTGTAATGAAGAAAATTTTTTTTAAAAAATGATGTTCTTATACTGAATATTTAGCATATAAAATGTTCTGATTTTGAATCCCTTCATTGTTAATCCACTCAATTAATATCATTCTATTCTACTACTTTCTAATTGATTGTTTAGTTTCCAAGTCTCTTACTGTCTTAACTATCATTAATTTGGATGGTGGCAAAAAATCCATACATGGCAGCTCCTATTAACATCATTCCTTTTTTTCTGATCATATTAATGATGACTTTGCATAGTATTAACAAACATAAAAATTAAGTATTATACTGTTTTAAGTATTCACAAATTTAGTGTCAAAACAGACACTAAAATGGTCTTTTGTGAAGGAGTTTTTTTTTGCTTTTACATATTTTGTGTGTGTACATATGTTTATTTTTATATTGTTTATTTTGTGTTTTGTGACCTTGGGAAAGTTATTTTCTTTCTTTAATCTACTACTTATTTATCTATAAGATGGGTTTGATGAGGCTACCTGCTTCATAAAAGGATCCATAGTAGGAACTCAATTAAATGTTCTCAAAGAAATGAGACAGATAAAAAAACATTTGTTTAGAAGAAAATATTTATAATATATGGAAGGTGCCAAAAAATGTATACACATTTTCTGATTTCAGAGACTATGTGTGGCTAGATTGTCGGTAAAATGAAAGGTTGGGGTCAGTGATTACAGATGTCTTTTGCAGTAGAAAATTCTGTGATTCTGTGTAACTGTAGCTTAATTGTTTTAATGTTCTTTTTAATAGTACCGTTATTTGTTGCAATGACCAAAACCCATGTGATAGCAGCTTCGAAAGAAGCATTTTATATTTGGCAGTATCGTGTGGCAAAGAAGCTCACAGCACTGGAAATTAATCAAATCACACGGTCTCGAAAAGAAGGGAGAGAAAGGTATATATTTTGATACTTATTTTTTAGTAGCTCAATCATATCCCATTTAAATCAGACATAGTTAATTATAAATTATCATGCTTGGGAACTGTAAAGTGCCTTGATTCGTAGAAATATTTTTCTATTAATTTGAGCATCTTTCATTTATCTGTTTAGATTTATTGAAATAAAAGAGAGATAGCATGAGGTAAAGGGTAGAAATCCATGTTTTTAGAAGGAGATAGCTGTCTTCACTCACCTACCCCTTCCAGATTAGCGCTATAATGCTATCCTGAAATACAATTATTCAATTGAGATCCAGGTGTCTAAATAACCCTTCACTCCTATGGGTTAGTGGTACAGAACTTTCTAGGGCAAGTGGAATTGATTTTACTATTAATCACCCGAGGAGAGGCAGGTCCTTAGATACAGACATAGAAAAAGTCTTTAGGTGGGATGAACTGGGGACTTAGCTTTTCTCTGTTTGCCTGGGTGTGGGGTATGTGTGGTTGGAATTCCTTCTGGTCAGTAGGGTAAAGAGGGCTCCACTACATAGAGAGGTTAGAAGCCAGGACAGAGAGATTCCCTGTAGTAAGTCTCAAGGTGAAGATGCATTTGCTGTGTTTTGTAAGTGGAATTGTCTCTATTAGTGTTACTGTTTGTGTTTTGCCCTTTTATTGTTACCTCAAACCTTTAAGTAAAGCATTTTGTTGAATGTTTTACTTTGATGATTCTTAGTAAGGACGCGGGTCTATGTTGGTGGGAGTAGGCGGTGGGAGTCATGTCAGAAATCCCAGGTTGTATTTTGAAAGCATCATCTTCCCTCACATATACTTGAAATCTTAAGAAACCGTCCCTTCCTTGTAAGACTCACGCATGTACTATATAGACAATATATCCCCATTATGTGGGTTTTGAACATGGGAATTCATGTGGAAGCAGGAAAAAACAGTTGAAAAATATTTTTTCTCCACATTGATGTTGAAAAACTAAATAGAAAGAATGTTTGGCCTCTTTTTTTTTTTTTTTTGAGACAGAGCCTCAAGCCGTCACCCTGGATAGAGCGCTGTGGCATCACAGCTCACAGCAACCTCCAATTCCTGGGCTCAAGCAAGTTTCCTGCCTCCACCTCCCAAGTAGCTGGGACTACAGGTGCCCGCCACAATGCCTGGCCATTTTTTGGTTGCAGCCGTCATTGTTGTTTGGCGGGCCGGGGCTGGATTTGAACCCGCCAGCTCAGGTGTATGTTGCTGGCGCCTTAGCCGGTTGAGCCACAGGCGCTGAGCCAGAATGTTTGGCCTCTTTGAGGATAGTGTGTGGTAACCCTTAGGCTGGTAGGATTTATTGGTATAGCAATGAAAAGCAGAGACCTAAAGTCTTCAAGGACAAGGTGGATCAGAGGACTAAATTGAGACAAAAGCATTTAGTTTCTCCATAGAGTATGTGTACTCTTTTAGCCAACTCAGCATTTCCTTATATGTCTGTGATATTCTGACTGGTTTTAATAACTTAGGGCAGTTTCTCCTGGGACTTCAGTTTCTCATCTGTAAAATGTGGCTGATGGGGCGGCGCCTGTGGCTCATTGAGTAGGGCGCCGGCCCCATATACCGAAGGTGGTGGGTTCAAATCCGGCCTCGGCCAAACTGCAAAAACAGAAAAATAGCCGGGTGTTGTGGCGGGTGCCTGTTGTCCCAGCTACTCGGGAGGCTGAGGCAAGAGAATCACATAAGCCCTGGAGTTGGAGGTTACTGGGAGCTGTGTGACGCCACAGCACTCTACCGAGGGCGATAAAGTGAGACTCTGTCTCTACAAAAAAAAAAAAAAAATATGGCTGATGATGGTGATAACACCCAACATTTACTGAGCACTTCTTGTATGTGCTAGACACTTTGTAAGTGTAGTTGGCACTCTTACTATTCTTGTTTCACAGAGAAGAAACTAAGATACATGAGTTTAAATTACTTGTCAAAGATCAGCAGCTGATAAATAAGTATGGGACAGAAAGCCAGGTTTGTCTGACTCTGAACTTTACTCAGAATGGCTTTCTTGTGGTATCTTTCTTGTTTTAAGAGAAGGAGCTGGACTAAATGATCTCTTGGGGGACCTCCTCTTCTAATCTTTGGCTTTTATTTTGTGATAACTAAATAGGATCAGATATACTAAAAGAAATGTATTAAGATGCAGAAACGTGGTACCTCTAAATTAGTACACGTGTCTTATCTTAATACATTTCTGTTAAATTTATTTCTGATTTGATATATTTATTATATTAATGAAAGTACAGTTATGATTTAAAATATACAATGATAAAATGTCATGGTATTTACAAAATAGGAAATGACATGATTTTCCTATGATTATGTTACAACTACCATTTCTTGAACCCTTTTTTGTGTCAAGCTTTATGCTTATGTGCTTTACAAACATCATTTTATTTATGAATCTCAAACACTGCAGAGGGAAATTTGTTACCCTACTTTACAGGTGGAGAAAGTGAGGTTCAGAGAAGTTAGGTAATTTGCCTAGAGCCTCAGAGCTAGTTTGTCATCTGTCTTCCATTCATTTTAATAATTATTCATCATACAGTACTTGACAATGTCTGGCACTGTGCTAGGGACAGTAGCTATACACCTTGTGGGAGAGACAAATAAGCCAGCAGAGACACAGTGATGTAAATAAGTGTTATAACACAGGTACGGGTACCAGAGAGATGGTGGACCTCCAAAAGTGGTCCATATTCATAACACAGAAAAGGGTAGGGAAGGCTTCTGTGCTTCTAAAGAAAAATTCCATTAATCAGAGCTTCCCAAATCCATGTAGATTTTAATTTTATTAAATTCATTCATAGAAGGGAAATTATCAACTAACAACAGAGAAAGTGTATAAGAAGTTACTCTTGACTGATTTTCAGCTTGAGAGTAATGTAAAGTATCTCTTAGGACTTAATGAAATTCATTGGCAATATATGATTTTGGCATGGCTTTCAGGGATGTAGCACTTGTGTAATTAGTAAACACCTGTAGATAGTTTCTACCTTTATAAGGTTTAGTTGTGTCAAGAACTCTTGAAAATAATCAGGATTTTTGTGTTAAATAACACTGTTCATTGGTGTCATACAATCATTTAATTGTTCTAGAGATTATGAAATAATAAAATCCTTACTTCAACTTTCTTTGAAATTCTGATCCTTTTTTTTTTTTTTAAACAGAATTTATCATGTTGATGATACGCCTTCTGGAGCAATGGATGGCATGTTTGATTATAGTAAAGCTGTTCAAGTAGGTGATTTTATTTTTATCAGAAAATGTTAGCATTTGTAGATTTGGAAATGTTGTAATTTTATTTTGAGACCTGAAAAAGAATTTTTTCCAATGAATAGGAGATTACTTTAGCTATTTTTAAAAAAATTTTCTATTCTGTAAACTTTTTTCTAGATCTTAAAAATTCTTAAATAAAAGTGATAGGTGGGGATGAGTAGCTAATATGATACTACTTAGAAAAGCCTGTTATATTGGAGGATCTAATTTCTCCTCCCCCTCTCCTCTCTTCCTTCTCAGCAGTCATCTGTTTATCTCTCTTTATCTATCTAACCAGCCATGGGTTTGTCTGTCACCTCTGGCTTATTAGTGAATATATACATGTTGTGTGCAGGTAACATAGTTCACTGTTCCTTTACGGAAGTACGCTTTTTTTAATAACTCATGTAATTTAATATTTTAGTAAACAATTTTTGATGATTTTCTAAGAGTATTTAAAGCAGTGCCTATTTATAGAGTACTTTCTTACCTAATTTCTTATCTGATGCTCGTCACAACTCTGTTAGTGAAATAGCATGTAGTCTTTCTCCATCTTACAGATTAGAAAACTGGTAGAAAGCTTCACTGATTTACTCAGGGTCACAAAATGATTAAGTAATGAAGCAAGCGTTCAAGATTAGATCTTTTAGCAGCAGATCTAGTGACCTATCCACTAGATTATGCAAGAGTCCATCTAGTTATCCACATATCCACTCATCTATTCACCAAATATTTGTTGAATGTACATTATACGTTAAACATTGGAGTAGGTATTGGGAATCTACTGGTGATTAAGAAACGGTCTTTTCTATTAGGGAACTTTCAGGAAATTTCAAATTGATTCATCATCAACCAGTTCTTTCCCTATACCCTTACATAAAATATAATAAAATCTCTCCTATCTTACGAGCCGAAGTCTCCATTGTCAGCCATATGTCTTCTTCCATTCGCTCCCTTTGTCTCTTCATTCTTGCATAGCTGAGCTTTGGGATAGACTATTGTGTATTCGTCTTTCTCTGACTACGCATTCCATCTTCACTCCATTGCATTCTGGTTTCCAGAGACCTTTAAATCAGCAAGTCTGATAGGAATTTTTCTGTCTTTATATTTTTTGGTCTATATGTGGTACATGAGACTTAGTATTTTTGACCACTCTTTCCTTCTTGACTTTCATGAAACACACTCTTGGCTTTATCCCTGACTGATTTTTCCTCCTTAGTCGTCTTTGTTAAAGTCTCATCTACCTTATCCATCTTAGGCAATCTACTATTCTCACTGATTAATATACTCTTCTTAGTGTTCTTATTGAAACCCACCCTTTTAATTATATGCTGATGACTACAGTACCTGTATTTCCAATATTGTTTTTCTAATTTCTGGATAGCAAGAAATTGAATGGCTCAAAAGTATTCCAGGTTTAACCTGTCAGAAGCTGAACTCATCTTTGCTGTAAATCCATTTGTTCATGTAAATTCTGTATTTCAGCAACTGGCTCTACTATCTATGCAAGAATCGTTAGGACTCCTTTTCTCTTATTCTTTGCACCTAGTAAATCCCCAAGTCCTGATGATTTTGTCTCATAACTTTCTCTGAAATTGGCTTCCTACTTTCCATCTCTTTATCAGTTGATGCAGTCTATCATTAGTTCCTGCCCAATAGAACTTTCTGTGATAATGGAAATATTGTATATCTTTTTTTTTTTGTAGAGACAAGAGTCTCACTTTATCGCCCTTGGTAGAGTGCCGTGGCGTCACACAGCTCACAGCAACCTCCAACTCCTGGGCTTAGGCGATTCTCTTACCTCAGCCTCCTGAGTAGTGGGACTACAGGCGCCCGCCACAACACCCGGGTATTTTTTTGTTGTAGTTTGGCCAGGGTTGGGTTAGAATCCATCACTCTCAGTATATGGGGCCGGCACCCTACCCACTGAGCCACAGGGACCGCCCCTGTATATCTTTGTTGTCTAGTGCAGTAGCTACCAGCCATTTGTGGTTATTAAGCACTTAAAAAGTAATTAGTTTGACCGAGGATCTGAATTTTAAATTTTAATTTCACCTTACTTAGCTGAAGGTGCATTCAAATGGTGACATGTGGCTAGTGCAGAGTAGCCTCTCTACTGTCAGTCTTCCCCATACTCAGCCTGCCAGTCTTTTATCATACCACTGGCCTGTGCAACCTTTCCAAAATTTAAATCTGATCATAGAACGCTTCTCTTCTAAAGTCAGAAACCTTCAGGAAGTTCCCATGTTTTTCAGAATAAAGTATAGATACTCACAACTATTTCCCTTCTCTAGCCTACTTCTTTTTTCTAGCATATTTCTCAGATACCAGCTATGCCAAATGACTTCTAGTTTCCTGAATTTGCTGTGCTAGCTTTTTTCTTCTTTGGTTTTAAATAAAACAGAACATTTTATTTTGAAATAATTATGGGCTCACTGGAAATTGGGGAAATAGTGCCTTCATTTGGCTTCCTTTAATGGTGACATCTTAAAGAAGTGTAGTAGAATATGGGAAGAACATGGGAAATTAACATGGATACCATTCTGTTGTCCAGACTATGACCTTATTTCATATTTAGTTTTCTCTTATGTACTTACATGTGTGTGTAGTTTTATGTACTTTTATCACTATAAACAAATTCCTTTCATGCTACTTCTTCATTTTCTCACCTACTCCCAGCCCTGACTTGCCGGTTGGCAACCACTAATCTGTCCTTCATTTCAATAGATTTATCACCTTGAGACAGTTTTGAAATTAGCTCTCCTCACTCAACATAATGCACTGGAGATCCCTCCAGGTTGTTGCAGTGCCATGACATTTTGCCTTTCATCATTTTGGTGTGTATTCATCTTTTAGGACTAAGCTCAAGGTTTGCCCACATTGGTGTAATTTAGATGCTCCTTCCTCTATGCTCTCCTAACCTCTGTTTTTACATCTTCTTTTATCACACTGTACTGTCTGTAGGTGTCTTCCTCAGTAGACTTTAGCTCTAGCTCTGGCACATAGTAGATGCTCTGTGAATAAATGTATGTTAAGAAATATATTATTGGCATAGTCATTGAATTGCATATTACCTTATACTGGATTAGTTATTCAGTAAATTTTTGTTAAATAATAATGATTGATTCATTTATTTTAGGGCACAAGGGATCCAATTTGTGCCATAACTGCATCCGATAAGATATTGATTGTGGTAAGTTGTAAAAAACTTATTTTATGAAATATAATTATTTAAATTCTAAAAAGGGTTAAAGCAACAAGTTTTGAATTTGAATATTATCTTGTAGCATCCCAACTTTTACTAAGTTCAGTATAAGAAGTAAGGAAGTTTTAATACTTGCCTTATGTATTGCTAATTATTTGCAAAAACAGCTATTGATAAAAGCTGTAGAATAAAGGACATCTCAGAAGATAAAGTACACTTAGAATTTTTAACATGGGGGTGAACGAGCCCTAGAAAGGTTAATAGACGTGGAGCAGATTGTGTGGTGGTTGTACATCTTAGAAAGTTTCCTTCCTTGTGTAGCTTGGTATTTTATATTAAAGAAAGTACTTTGGCTCAGCTGCTTTCTTAAGACATAGAATGAAGAGGTAGTGTGTTTGTCAGCCAAAAAATAGAGTCATCCAAAGCAAATTTCTGCTCAATTTTTCAAATAGGATTCAATGGCTCTTTTCTTGAGCACTCACATTTGAAAATGTTAATTTTACAAATAAATTTTTACTTAATACAGTAATGCTGGTGAGATTATTGTATTTGAATTATGTACGCAGAGCCTTAATAGTGTATATTCCAGTTCTAGTTATATTCTTTAGACATTAGCCAATTTAATGGGGAAAAAGTCTTCAACAGCATAGGATTCTATAGTATTGTTGCCTTGCTGACAGGCCAGAGCTCTTGAGAATCATGCTGCAAAAGTTATGCTGCTCTGAATGAAAAGGGGAGGGTAAAGGTTAGCTATTTGGAGGTTTCCCCTGTGTCCCATTGTCATGGCTCAAGGCACAGAAAAGTTTGAAAACCACAGCTCTCTCTTGTCTATTGTACTTACTCTTTTTTTTTTTTTTTAATTGTTGGGGATTCATTGAGGGTACAAGAAACCAGGTTACACTGATTGCAGAGGTGCATAAAAAATTATGTTATGTTTTATTTTTTAAAAATATTTAAACTAATACTCATGGTATAACTGCTTTCATATTATCTTTCTCCTTGCCAAAAAACTAGTATCAGATAGATGGCCATAAGATAAAAGCCTAAACTTTCAGTACCCACTGTTTTATGTTGTGCTCTTGTATCGGTATATGAAATTAAATTCAAGTGCTATAATGTTTTAGTTTCTAATGTACCCTGAATATTAACCTAGACAAAAGCTGTAAATAACTATGATGTAAAATTTAACACACAATTAGCACACAATTTAACACACATTAAACACATAATTTAACACACATTTAACACACAATTACCAAAAAGCTGTGTGTCTGACTTCTTTCTTGAACATCACATGAAAAATAATTAGACCACTACTAACTGTTTTTAAAAAGTCTTAAATTAGTATATAAATATGTACTTTATAACATGTTTCATGATCAGAATTGAGAATTTGTGATAATGCCATTACTTTGACTTTTAAACAAATGTATAAACACATAGAGAAACCTATAGTTGTAGTTTAATATTGTCATGGCAAATATGCTTAAGTAATCAGAAGTAATTTTCCTAGGGTCGTGAATCTGGCACCATTCAGAGATATAGTCTTCCTAATGTTGGTTTGATTCAAAAATTTTCCCTTGATTGTCGAGCCTACCAGTTATCCTTGAATTGCAATTCTAGGTAAGTCTGAAAGCTCTCTTCATGTGGATGGTAGACTTAGAAGTTAGCTATTTGGATTGTTGGATTTATGTAGTAAGTGTAAAGACAAGAGTTTGTTATGAGCTTGTATTAAAATTTAGTGTGGCTTTACTATAACGTGTTTGGTTTAAATGCTTTCTGTAATTGGGCATATGGAAATTATAGCACAAATTTTTACTATTAATAGTAAAAAAACTTTATAGCTTTTAAGGGAATTGAGACTTTTTAATTTCATACCAGTTGGTTTAATCTCATTGGGTCCATTTTCCTCACAAGGAAGCAAAATGAAAAGCAGTCATTTTGATAGGATTTTATTAATTCTATCAAATTTATAAAAAATATTTTTCGAGAGCCATTTCCGTTATTATCCAGATTTCTGATAATCTGATTTTGAAGAAGAATGGTGATAGGTATTTATTCTCGTGACCACTGATAGTAATTTTACAATTTTTTCCCCTTCTCCAATTACATTATTTTTAGTCGTCTTGCTATCATAGATATCTCAGGAATTCTAACTTTCTTTGACTTGGATGCTCGAGTAACAGACAGTACAGGACAGCAAGTCATTGGCGAGTTGTTAAAATTGGAGCGAAAAGATGTCTGGGATATGAAGTGGGCCAAGGATAATCCTGATTTGTTTGCAATGATGGAGAAGACAAGAATGTATGTTTTCAGAAACTTGGATCCTGAGGTAAAAACAAGAAATGAGTGCTAACAGTCTATAAATAATGGGCCAATTATCAAAACCTGGATATTTCCCCTGTGTTTCTTTAAGAGATTTGTTGAACACAAACTTGTAGCAACATGGCTGCATGGATTTCTGAAAATAAGTGGAAACATTTCAATGGTCTTTTGAAATATTTGGTTTTTACTGGGAATAATGGTTATCTTTTAAACATTTGTACTTCTTAGGCATTTAAGAAGTAAGGCATTTTGTTCTTTTTAAAAGATGGAACCCTGGTCACTAAATAGTCTTGTTTGTTTGTTTTTTATTTGTCAAAGCAAAAAAAGAAAAAGAAAGAAAATAGTTTTATTTGCCAAAGTTTCTTAAAACAACCTAACCCAAAAAATGTAGTTTTGAAATTGCCTCGACCTTTCCTTCTCTTCGGGTTATCTTTTTACGTTAGAAAATACAAAATGATTCGAGTGGTAGTGTAATCAAAACATCACTAAGAAAATAAATATTTTAGATGACTTTTGGAGTAGTAATGGATTTTCAATTTGAAATTTTCTGTATTCCTTCTGTATTCTGCTACTGTAAATAATGAGATGAGTTATTAAATGCTGTATGGGCATTAATTTCCATTTGTTTGCATCTATAAGCTTCCTTCTTGGGAGAACTTGCATGCTTGGGCTTCTGAGCTGCCAAAGATTTTCTAGAGTAATTTATTTAGTGGTAAACTGTTTGCCCCTTTAATACTCTAAATTGCTTTCGCATTTCCTCATTTGAACCCTACTCAGGATCTTTGGGTTGGCAAATGACCTGATATAAATTGCATTCAAAGACTGTGTTAAACCTTTTAGGAGTCTTAGGATCTTTGTAATTCTTAGACCTAGAGACACGGTTCAAAGGAAATACATTCGATCTCTAATCATGGGCTTCCTTCAAATGGCCAAGATTCTTGCAACAAAACAGTTGGGGGAATTTGACAGGTAACCTTAGGATAATCTTGAGGATGGGGGTAGAATACTTTGTGAAAATTAGAGTCCTTTTTCTCTCCCTGACCTTGCTCATACTAAGTCAGCAATTGTCTGCCTGGAGCAGAGACAGTGTTTGTCTTATCTGGCTGCTCATAATGTGTGTGTTGCACACATGGGCAGTCTAACACCAGGCGGAATCTTTGCCTGGTGGAAAGTGTTTCTTAAGTAATTTTAACAGAGCAACTCTTTAAAAAAATTTTTTTTTTTACATGCATTTCTTTACTGGCTTGGCGTGTAGTTCAGTTTCTGTTAGATTTAGAGCTAGGTGGATTTCTTACAGCCTTCTCACTGTAAAAACGATGCTGTGTTTTTTTCTCTTTCATGGGGACACTGGCTTGCTGTAGTCCTGCTTGTTTGGCTTTTCTGCTGTTTGCTCCTGTAGCTGCTTATTGATCTTGTGAGAACATACTCTTCATAACGGAATTTTTTTTTTTTTTTTTTTTTGAGACAGAGTCTTAGTTGCACTGGGGTTGAGTGCCGTGGTGTCACAGCTCACAGCAACCTCAAACCATTGGGCTCAAGCGATCCTCTTGCCTCAGCCACCCAAGTAGCTGGGACTACAGGTGCCTGCCATAATACTTGGCTATTTTCAGAGACAAGGTCTCACTCTGGCTAAGGCTGTTCTCGAACTCCTGAGCTCAGGCAATCAATCCACCAGCCTCGGCCTCCCAGAGTGCTAGGATTATAGGCGTGAGCCACTGCGCCTGCCTAACAGAGAACTTTTTGGATCTGCATAGCTACAGAAAAGTATGTCTTATCAAGACTAGTATTCCGTGTTATTATTCAGGAGATAATCCTTTTTGACAGTTAATAGCAACATATTTTTTATTCGTTTGAGTGTTACTATGAATTCTAGATGCATAATTTTCTTTCTTTATATTCTTTGTGAGAAAATGATGCCACCCATGTGCAAAGTTTTAATTCACTGATAAAGCACGTTTTCTTTGAGAATTAGGAAATGAGGATTTAATGTTGACATTTCCTGCTTGATCATTTTTACCCCACTGATCCCCGCAGGGTAGTGATTGAGCTCTTTTATCTTTTTCTTGGCTCTTACCTCTCATTTGTAATATTTCATACTCTTTTCATATTGTATCATCAACCAGCTTCTCATTTTTGTACATTTGCATCTTTTCTAAACTAGGGACTTTTAAACATTTGAATATAAATCCTCATATGTACATTTACAAATTATATACATAACCTAGTATATTGACATATTGTGAATAATATCCCCCAGAAATTTTTTTGAGACAGAGTCTCACTTTGTTACCCTCAGTAGAGTGCTGTGTCATTGTAGCTCACAGCAACCTCAGACTCTCCTCCAAAGAGAAAATTTTAAGGAGAGCATAAACTTTATTTTTAAATATCATGCTCATTGGTATGGTTCATACTATGATTAGATAGCTGTCCCCAACCATTTTTGGCACCAGGAACTGGTTTCATGAAAGACGGTTTTCCCACAGACCAAGGGTGGCTGGGGTTTGGTAGGATGGTTTCAGGATGATTCAAGTGCATATTACATCTCCACCTCAGATCATTAGGCATTAGGTTCTCATAAGTAGTGGGCGCCTTAGATCCCTCGCACGTGCAATTTATAGTGGGGTTTGCGCTCCTATGAGATTCTAATGCACTGCTGATCTGCAGGAGGTGGAGCTCAGGCAGTGATGTGAAGATGAGGAGCAGCTGTAAACATAGATGAAGCTTTTCTTGCTTGCCCACTGCTTACCTCCTACTGTGTGGCCAGTTCCTACCTAACAGGCCACTGACCATGGCCAGGGGTTGGGGACTGCAGAGTTAGTACATCAGCATGATGCATGCATTTGTTAATTTAGTGGATGCAAGTCCCATGTTTCAAATATTCTACTTGATGATTTTGACTTTTTTTTTTTTTTTTTTTGTAGAGACAGAGTCTCATTTTATCGCCCTTGGTATAGTGCTGTGGCGTCACACAGCAACCTCCAATTCCTGGGCTTAGGCAATTCTCTTGCCTCAGCCTCCAGAGTAGCTGGGACTACAGGCACCCGCCACAACGCCCGGCTATTTTTCTGTTTTGCAGTTCTGCCAAGACTGGGTTTGAACCCGCCACCTTTGGTATATGGGGCCGGCGCCCTTCTCGATGAGCCACAGGCGCTGCCCCGATGATTTTGACTTTTTAGCTGGCTTTTGTCAGAGCTGGTTAGCTTGTCATTGTTTTCACACTGTAATGTGACTAACTCAAGAATTTATGCTTAGGAGTAAGAGAGTTAGTTATCAATTCTTCCTTTTATTTGCTTGATTGCCTTGTCACTATTACCTGTCCTTCACAAATTCTTTACTAAAACCTTTTTAAGCCACTTGTCTAATTTGTGAGGCTAGAATTAGACAATGCAATCCCTAAATGCACTTAATTAGGTACATGGGTATTAGATGATGCAATCCCTAAATGCACTTATTAGGTATAAACTTCATTATGGCACAGTATGCAAAAATTGAAGGACCAATAAGGGTACTTGGGGGCACTAGAGGATATATTGTTACATTGTACATGTTATGTTGTACCTGTACAGTAACATTGTACATGTTATTAGGTCTTCTTACCTCTGTGTTGAATGATGGGGCCAGTGTTTCTTGGCATAGATTAATAAAGCTTTAAGTATTTTTTGATAAAAAGAAATATCTTGCATACTGCTTAGGCGAGTACACCCTGCATATAGATCATGGGTATAAAACTTCATATTTAAATGAAGTATGGGGGTGGATATCTAATGAATTTCAAAAAATAAAGAAAATTAGGGCAGATGTGGCTTACTTTGGCAGGCTGAGGTGGAAGGCCAGGAGTTGAAAACCCTGTCTCTACAAAACATTAAAAAAAAAAAAACAATCAGCCAATGGCTCGGTGCCCATAGGTCAGTGGTTAGGGCACTGGCCACATCCACTGGGGCTGGTGTGTTTGAACCCGGCCCAGGCCTGCTAAACAACAATTATAACAACAACAACAACAAAATAGCTAGGTGTTGTGGCAAGTGCCTAATACCAGCTACTTGAGAGCCTGAGGCAAGAGAATCACTTAAGCTCAAGAGTTTGAGGTTGCTGTGAGCTGTGACATCTCCGTACTCTACCAGGGGTGATATAGTGAGACTCTGTCTCAAAACAAAAAACAGCCAAGTGTGGTGGCAGGCACCTGAGATCCTAGCTACTTGGGAGACTAAGGCAGGAGGATTTCTTGAGCAGGCATTCGAGGTTGTAGGGGCCTAGGCTCATACACTGTGCTTCAGCCTGGGTGACAGAACAAGATCTTGTCTCAAGGAAAAAAAATTGATTGAGGTAAATCAAGCAGACATTGAATTTTTAAACTTGAGTATTTATTTAAACCTAAGTTTTTATGCATATGTATTAATGATCACAGATTATTTTGGAAACTCAAAGTTTTTTCTCTCTCTACCTTTCTCCCTTTCTCTTTGTTTTTGGTATTATTTTTTATCTACAGATCATCTTTGATGACTTTATCTTTTGACTATCTTGCTTTATTACATTATCTAGCCCAAATTAAAATTTTCTTTTTTTTTTTTTTAGTTGCAGCCATCATAGTTGTTTGGCGGGCCCGGGCTGGATTCGAACCCGCCAGCTCAGTTGTACGTGACTGGCGCCTTAGCCTGTTGAGCCACAGGCACCGAGCCAAATCAAAATTTTCTAATGATAAACTTGTTTATACAAGTATATTTGGTTTACATGTAGTATCAAAATAAAGTATATGAAAGCCCTTATAAATAAATGTGTAAGACATATATGATTGCATATGTTTTCTTTTTGAATTAAATTTTGTTCTGATTCTTTACGTTTGTTGCTCATAAAAGCATGTTATCTGTCTTTATGTAATACAACCTTTTAAAAAGGCAATAAAGGGGTTTTATACATTTTTCTTATATAATTTGACTATTTTAGTGAACAATTTATACTTTTTAAAAGAAAATATAAAATCCATTAAAGCCCTTAGAAGAGCCTTATTCTTAAATTCAAACATGGTAAACTCAGGCTAAATGAAAGATACACTTTTTGTCTCTTATTTTTATCTTTTTGGTATCTTATTTTTATTATAATTTTTGTAGTTTCTATCATGTGACGGATCAACTTTTAGTTATAAATCTCATATGTTATCTCATTTGGATTTTGGTTACTTTCTATTTTATTATGGTGTACATAGACATATATTTTTAAAAGATTACATTCTGGTATTATTTTTATTACTAGACAGTATTATCCTATTCTTTTTACAGTGTTCTTAGAGGTATTAAGTATATTGGCAGTTTATTTTTTTATATAATATTTATATCTTTTTTCTACTAAGGATTTAAAGCAGCTGCTTTAGATTATAATGTACATATCCTATACTTTATTTTTATAAGTCTGTATATTGCAGGATAAAAGACAGGGATATAATGTATTACATATTGGCAAATAAATCTTCTTAGGTAGGGAATATATCAGGAATATGCTCTGGTTCATGTTATAGAGGAGACACTTTTCTATAAGGTATGGGATTTCTTCGATAAGTGTACTTAGATACAAATATAGTGTTTATCAATTTTACTGTGAAATAAAGTTAACATTGAATTGCATGAATTATGTTTATTAAGAAAATTAGAGCTGAATATTAGATGATATTAGGGACTCAATGTTAATTATATAAGGTATGATAATAGTAATGTTGCCACATGGGAGAATATCCTTATCTTTTAGATCTGTATTAAGGTGTTTAGGGCTGGACTGTCATAGTGTCTGTAACTTGACTTTGTAATGCTTCAGCCAAAAAATGAAATGAAGCATATTTACTAAAATGTTAATAATTATTTAGGTGATGGGTATGTGGTATTAATAACCTCTCTCAACTCTTCTGTTTGTTTGAAAATTTTGATAGTCAACCTTTAAATTATGATTCATTAAAGAAGAAGAAATTTTGCTTAATGAAACACAACATTTATTTTTGTCTTTTCAGGAACCCATTCAGACTTCTGGATATATTTGTAACTTTGAGGACTTAGAAATTAAATCTGTCCTTTTGGATGAGATATTAAAGGTAATTCTTTAAAAACAGTTACATTTCTGTTGCAAGCTTAACTGGGAGTTTTCATTTCTTTTACTTTTTTCTTTTGAAACAAAGTCTCACTATGTTGCCCTGGGTAGAGTGCCATGGCGTCACAGCTGACAGCAACCTCCAGCTCTTGGGCTTAAGCGATTCTCTTGTGTCAGCCTCCTAAGTAGCTGGGACTACAGGTGTCTGCCACAACACTTGGCTATTTTTTGGTCATAGTTGTCATTGTTGTTTGGCAGGCCTGGACTGGATTTGAACCCGGCAGCTCCGGTGTATGTGGCTGGTGCCCTACCTGCTGAGCTACAGTTGCTGAGCCAGGGGAATTTTCATTTCTGAATGATGCAGTGTAATGTCCTGATTGGGTGTGTGGACTCAGGGGTCATATATATTGTGGGTCCAAACCTGCTTGATTACTGTGCAGCGTTCGGATGGGTGTTGCCATCTTTTTGAACTTTACTTTTCTTCACTGTAAAATGTTGATAAAAATGTACTAGCCTCACTTTTTACCTCTGTAAAATGTGGATAATGATAGTATTTATGCAATTGTTATTAAAAAAGGGCACAGTGGCTCGGCGCCTGTGGCTCAATAGGCTAAGGCGCCAGCCATGTACACCTGAGCTGGCGGGTTCGAATCCAGCCCAGGCCCAGCTGCAACCAAAAATGGCTGGGCATTGTGGCAGGCGCCTGTAGTCTCAGCTACTTGGGAGGCGGAGGCAGGAGACTTGCTTGAGCCCAGGAACTGGAGATTGCTGTGAGCTGTGATGCCATTGCACTCAATCCAGGGTGACAGCTTGGGGCTCCGTCTCAAAAAAATAAAAAAAAAAAAAAAATAAAATAAAAAAGGGCACAGTGCTCCAGATAAGGAAGAGCTCAAAAAATGGTTGCTAATTGTTACCATCATCTTTATAGTAATAATACAGACATACTAAAGAAATATCTAATTGTTTACTTTAGCCTTTTTCTAGTTCAAGGATACTTGCATATTTGTTTTGAAGATCCAGTATCCCATTTTTCTCCAGGTTTATGAAATAATCCTTTTTTGATTCTTGGGTATCTTTTTGATCCTTTGCGATATCCGTCTTTTGAGAAATTTTTTTTCTCTGAGAATATATTGTGAGCAGTCTTACCTTCATTTTATCCAAAGCACTTTTTAAAAAATGTGCTGTATATTTTTTTGGAATTGGGATAGTAGATTTTAAGTTTTTAGAAGTTTGCAATTTTAAGCATGTTTTCGTATTTTGTTTTGATATGTAAATTGAAGCTCTTTTATTGTGAACAAGTTTCATTTGTCTGTATCTTAACCACCCTGTGGCAGCAGGATGAGCTCCTACCCAAAATTTGGTTTGGATGTCACGATTGATGATACCAGAGACACTTCAGAGGGTATCTTCCATAATGAGGCTTTTGGGGGAGAAAATGGCAAGCTTACTAAGCTATCTGAAATGACTTGAAAGAATAGATTAGAGACTGGCTTCAGGTTTTTTTTTTGTAGTTAGGGGGTGGTCTGGGGGAGAGTTTCCATGGGTAGGGGTTTATGTAGTTGACCCTCACTGGCTCCAAAGAATCAGCTAGCCCTAGTGAGGCACAAGGGGAAGAGTGAGAGATAAAGCTTAAAAGTTAACCATCAGTGTGGGAGTCTGAGTTTGAGCTGTAAGTTGTATATAGAAAGATAGATTTAGCTGGGCACAGTCTGAGTTTGAGCTGTAAGTTGTATATAAAAAGAAAGATTTAGCTGGGCACAGTGGTGTGCACCTGTAGGTCCTCAGGAGGCTAAGGTGGGAAGATTACTGCTTGGGTCTGAGAGGTTGAGGACAGCCTGGGCTACATAGCAAGACCTTTCTCTTGCACAAGGAAGGGAGGGAGGGAAGGAAGAAAGGGAAGGAGGAAGGGTAAACTAGATATATGAACAGAAATAATTTTATAAAAATGGCATCATTGTACAACTTTAGTTTTTAAATTTTTTTTTAATAATTTTATTAAATCATAATTGTGTACATTGGTGCAATCATAGGGCAGAATGTGCTTCATATACAGTCAGAAACATTTTGATTGTACTGTGAGAGATAGCATTTTCTTAATCATTATATAATAGTTTTTAAACTTAATTAAATAACCTAAAAGTTTAAAGGCATTCAAAATTTTAAGATAATATATATATGTATATATATTTTACCATAAACAGTATGATTTTCTTGGGTTAAGAAGAAAAATTATAAAAAACTCAGAGATTATCAGTTTAAGCTACATTTTAATTTTTAGTAGTATTGATTGTCTTTGCACTCTAAATGATGATATTTTTACATTTTCTCCCTCCTTTTCTCTTTTTTTAGCCATGTTATTTTTACATTGTCAGGATTTAGAATATTTTATGTATTTTGTTTTGTAACCCTGATTTATAATTATTATAAGTCTTATAATTATGAGTCTTATAATTATAAGACTTATAAATATAGACTTTATAAAGTCTTATCTTTAAATGAATTCAAAGCTATTACCAGTTTTTACTGCATATTCTCTGTATATGAATTTTTAGTTTTTATTAACCTTCTAGTTGCCTGTATTTCATCACCAGTAGTGTTTTTCAAGAAAGGCTCATAGTTGCCGATTGCCTTCAGTTTTAGACTGCTTCCCAGTGCCTGTGGTGTTATTGCCCTGATGATCGTATTGACTTTTATGAAGTTTTTTAGATACAGAAGGGTCTCAGTGGGTAAAATGATTTATACCCAGAGTTCATCTATTCATTGACTAAGAAAATATTAATGGAGAGCCAGTAGACAGAGTTCCTGGCCTCAGAGAGAGAAGTTGGGGAGATGGGCTCGTAATTCAGCAACCAGAAAAGGGTTGGGGGTACTGTGATTCAGTCAGGGTGTGTACCTGTTCAGAGATCTGAAGTGGGGGAGCATGAGGTCAGTTCTAAGGATATGAATAATGTGAACAGTACATCTAGGCATTGTGCTGCATGTTTGAGATGTGTATCTCATTTAAGAGGAAAAAGCATTATGAGCCAAGGGAAGCAGAAATGTATGTATGTAAGGGACCCCTCTGCCATTGTCCACTGTTTTCCATAGGTAGCATAACTGCCTCAGGAGGAACTTGACTTGTGGGTTTTGGATGTTTTCCTGATAAATCAAAGACCCAAATATGGGGATTTCTTTTTTCCCCATGATATGATGTAGTTATTTTATTTGGTTTTGTTTTAATTACAAAAAAGAAATGCATACTCTAAAGGTAACTATTTGAATTTGTTTTCATCTTTACTTTTAGAATCCAGAACATCCAAACAAGGATTGTCTGATTAACTTTGAGATTCGGTCCCTGCGAGACAGTCGAGCCCTGATTGAGAAGGTTGGAATTGAAGATGCATCTCAATTCATAGAGGACAATCCACACCCCCGACTTTGGTATTTTAAAAAATTCTATACCTTCCAAGATACCAAGTGTAGGTTTTTGAAGTCTCAGCTCTGCCATTCCCTGTACCCTACTAGTCTACTGATAGAAATAGACCTCTATACTTACTCTTCTTTTAAAATAGAAAATCATTTTAGATTTGAAAGCCCTCAATATAAATAGAATACTATATGAACAATCTTTGCATGTGTTAAAATAATCGATTTCCACCATGTTTCACTAGAAGCAGTAGGTATAATAATTGAATTCTGATTCAAGACTAGTTTATTAGTAACTTTCAACATACTTTTCTGTTTCTTTTTTAAATAAAGGCGCCTACTGGCTGAAGCAGCTCTTCAAAAACTGGACCTGTATACTGCAGAGCAAGCATTTGTGCGCTGCAAAGATTACCAAGGTATTAAGTTTGTGAAGCGCCTGGGCAATCTACAGAGTGATTCAATGAAGCAGGCTGAAGTTGTCACCTACTTTGGCAGGTTTGAAGAGGCTGAAAGAATGTACCTTGATATGGACAGAAGGTAAGCTGTGATGGTATAGCCATACCCACTTGCTTCAGGAGTTCATAACTTTTTTTACAAATGGGGAATGTAAATATTTTTTACATCTATCAATGGCTGACTATGGGAGTTTTTTTTCCATTTGGAAGGAAAAAAATGATAAGACTAAAGAGACTGGAGGCTTTTATCATTTATTACATGGTTTATTATTCCAGTTCTCTTTTTTGGTTTAGGTCATTATTTAACTTTTACTCAAGTAGCAAAAAAATAAAAATAAAAAGTAGTTAGGGATTGAGTTTTTTTTTGTATTTTATTTTTGGTTTATGTATGTACTTTATTCATAAAATAATGTATGAATTTCATTTCAGTTGTAAACATTATATCTAATTTTCATTAATTTTGTTTATATTTCTGCAAGATCCCTTATCCAACTAAAGCTCTGAAAAGAAATTAAAAAAATAGGTTTATGCCATAGGTTTTATTTTGAAATAAACATAAACATGTCTAAGAAATTTCTAGAAAAAAGTGATTATTATTTTCAGGGGTGTTCAACCTGTGGCCCATGGCTGCATGCTGATTTTGTGTGGATTTTTTTACTTATCTTTGGTGTTGGATATCATGAAAAGTATGCATGGACCTCTTTTTTTCCTAATCAGCTTTCTTCAGTGTTTGTTTATTTAACGTGTGGCCCAAGACAACTCTTATTCTTCCAGTGGGTGGCAGAGGAAAGAAAAGATTGGAAACCCCTAATAAATCAGTATTTTGCTAAATAAATTGGAAGTCCAGGAAAAAAAGGCAGGATATGGTTTTCTCTTACCTTTTCTGGTATCTCAGTTCATTTGGGGTGCTATAACAAAATACCTGAGAATGAATAATTTATAAGGAACAGAAATATATTTTTCAAAGTTCTGGGGGCTGGAAAATCCAAAGATTAAGGCATAAACAGGTTTGGTATCTGGTAAGAGCCCTGACTGTGCTTCTAAGACGATGCCTGGAATGCTGTACCCTCACCTGGCGGAAGGCTGAAGGGCAAACAGCAGCAAACTCTGAAGCCTCTTCTGTAAGGGCTATGTCAGTTCCTAAGGGTGAACTTCCCAACGGGCCCCGCCTCTCAATACTACTGCATTGGCGATTGAATTTCAACATGAATTTTGGAGAGACCACACATTCAAACAACCGTGACGTTTGGGTCCTCCTTACAGCCTCTTACTTGATCAAGCTGAGTTTTTAAAACATTCGGAGACCTACCTTGTTTGTCTAATCACTGCCATGTAATCTCTGTACATAGTATTTGTTGGATAAATATTTATCAGATATATGAATGAATTGGTGCTATTTTTGCCATTTTCTGTAGAGATCTTGCTATTGGCCTCCGGATGAAGTTGGGGGATTGGTTTAGAGTACTTCAGCTCTTGAAAACTGGATCTGGTGATGCAGATGACAGTCTCCTTGAACAAGCTCACAATGCCATTGGGGACTATTTTGCTGATCGACAAAAGTGGTATGTAACCTGTCTGGAGCACCTGTGCTTTCACGCAGCACTTAGTGACTGCCTGAGTACTTCTCTAGGAAATAATGCTGGGGAAATGAAGATCATCTTCCTGGATCCTAAAATTCAGATAGTTCTAGATTCAGGTTGGAGAGCCAGAGATCTTTTAAGTTGGAAGATGAGCACTGGAAAACTTTGGAGTTTGCCAACACAAAGCCTATCCTGAGGTCCAGGTCGCATTCCACTGTTTGGGACTGTAGTGTAAAATTCTAAGACATTATATGATTTATTTCTGAATGAAGTAAAAGTGTTTTGTATTTGCTTGTTTTATTATATATTATTTTCAGGAATCATTGGCTTTTATTTTTAGTTTGAGCAATGTAATTATGTCAGTGTTTGGTAGTAGTTTATTAGTATATCAGATTAAAACAATATTTCTTAAGAATATTCAAAGAATGCTATAACTAGAATGTTATACAGTTTTTAAATTATTTTCCTAATTAATATGCTTCAAGGTTATTCTGTAATAGAAGACGATGAACAGAGTAATGCTAGTAATGGTAATTCTAATGAAGGGACTTTTTTTTTGAGACGGAGTCTCACTATGTTGCCCCCGGTAGTGTGTCGTGCGTCACAACTCACAGCAACCTCAAACTCTTGGGCTTAAGTGATTCTCTTGCCTCAGGCTCCCAAGTAGCTGGGATTACAGGTGCTCACTACAATGCCCGGCTATTTTTTTTTTTTTTTTAGTCATTGTTATTGTTGTTTAGCAGGCCCTGGCTAGGTTTGAACCCACCAGCCCTGGTGCATGTGGCCGGCACCCTAACCACTGAGCTACGGGTACCAAGCTGAAGGAACATTTTTGAGGAAAGTATTTATCAGGAGATTCACATTAGTTTTAAAAGTTTTTTTTTCTCTCCATAGGTTGAATGCTGTACAATATTATGTGCAAGGTCGGAACCAGGAACGCTTAGCTGAATGTTATTACATGCTAGAAGATTATGAAGGATTAGAGAATCTTGCCAGCTCACTTCCAGAAAACCACAAGTTGCTTCCAGTATGTATTGCAAATTTTAGTTTTTGGAGTTGTTAGGTTGTTTTATAAAACTGTATACTCTAGTCAGAAAATATCCTCTGCAATAAAGAAAATTAAAAATGGATCTATAATTTTACAGTATCTTAAACTTGGAATGATACTTTTATTTTAATTATAAAACAATATAAGATCAGACAGTTAAATTCATACATTCATTCTAGAAAAAGTGCTACATATCACATTGCTGAATATCACTGTGGTCACCTTTGAGGTACTCAAGGGAGGCTATGCCCTGACACTAGTCCACCCTTTGCAGCGATTCTGGAGCTCTTTTTGTGGATGGCTATCAGAATGGTTGTCAACGAGGCCTAACAGTTAAGTTCATGAACTCATCCTAGAAAAAGTGCTATGTACCTCATTGCTGATTATTATTGTGGTCACTAGATGGCCAAGAGAGTACTTTGAAGGAGAATTTTTCTAGAATGAATTTGTGAACTTAATTGTCAGAGCATTTGTATATCAACATTATAGAACACATGAAAATTGAGGGGAAAAATCAGTCACATTCCTATTGCTTTAATATGATCAAAGTCTTGTGTAGTCTTTTCAGTTTTATAAAATTACACTTAAAAGTTACCTGAATACTGCATCTTAGAAGGGTACAGGTGAAACTTACTAAATGCAGAATACAAATGTTTTCATACAATAACCAAGAAAATCCCATGAAGGTTATGTTGAACAGTTGGATGAAAATATTTCTTATTGTATATGAAGCCAGTACATTGTACCCCATGATTGCACTAATGTACACAGTTATGATTTAATAAAAAAAAAAAAAGTTACTTGAATACATGAAATATTTACATATGAAACAACATGTTGTCAGGGATTTGCTTCAAAATAATCTAAAATTGTTTTCAATTTGTTTTAACTTAAATTTAAAAAGATAGTTCAACTTTTATTAGGTTATATTAACAATAAAGTATCTAATATTAAAAAAGAGAAACTGAAAGAGTTCTTTATAAGCCTCTCTTAATTAATTGTTGAATACTATAAATGAGTTTGTATTTTATTTGTTTATATAATATGAAAATTACTGAGCTATATGATACCTGTAGAGCTAGCAGCTCTCAACTGCAGTGTCTGGACATATATCAGTTGTGAGTTCCATTTCTAAAATTTTGTCTATGAATTATTAGGTAAGTATAGAATTCTGATAATTCAGTTTTTCTCTATTGTGAATTAGAGCAGTTATCTTTAATAATCCTATTTTAACTCAAACTTATTCTCAATTCTATTTGTTTCCTTATAGTATAAGAAGGAACTGAAATTATTTAGAATCTGGGTATAGGGAACAGTATATCCTGCATTTACTTCCTGTCTCTGATGAAGAAGAAAAAGATTTTGCTGTAGTATCCATGATAGTAATGTTACTGAGTAAATACTAAGTAATTACAACTGTAATAGTAATTAAGTAACTAAAATAATAGAATATTTTAGGTGATACTGTAAATTTAATCAACTAATAGAGGAGTTTTTATAATATGAGAAGATGTACATAGTATTTAAGCAGGAAATGCAGGATACAAAGTTATGTGTCGTATGATCACAGTGCACACACAAACGCACACACGCATGCATATTCCTAACCCAGAGATGTTAAAAATTTACACCAGGACATTGAGAGAGCTTTCTTGTGAGTTGTAAGATTATGAATAACTTTACTTTCTTATGTTTTGTAATTTTTTTTACTATTAAAATGTATTACTTTACAATCAGATAAATGTAAGCATTATTTTTAAAAAGATAGTAGGATATAAAATACCTATACTTTTGTATTTTAAAAAATATTATAGCAAAGGGTTTGTGGAGAGAAAAACTATGGGTAATTAAATATTCTGAAAGAGAAAAAACTGATCTGAAAAAGGAGAATTCAGCTGAACAAAAAAGATTCATTGTGGTGGTGGTGGTGGTTCTCCCTCCCTGCCACCACCCTCCACAGGAGCTCTGCTTTGGGTCTGGCTTCCTGACCGGGTGAATGGCAGACTTCTCTAGAGCTTTTCTTTGTGAAGTTATTTGAGAGGTTTCCCTTAAGCCTCCAATTAATGATTAGCATTGAGTATACTATCAATTGCTGTAAAAGTTTTATTTTCATCCACTGGTGTGGGATTTACTTTGGAGCTTGTATCTGTACACTAGTCACTGAACTCAGAGAAGGGAGTTCTGTGTCTTCAGGGATGGGTTAAAAATCAGATCTACAACCTGAGCCTGTGAAGCTCTGGTTTTATACATAGTAGAAGGTGATGCCTTAGCATCTGTTCTGATTTGTAACCTCTGCCCTTATGTCTGTTTGTAAGCAAAACCCCCTAACTACCAGCAAATTTAATATGTGTCCCTATGGGGTTTTGCTAAATTAAAATATAAGTGGTTTTGTTGGTCTGTGAAATCTAATAATATTGTTTTGTTTTTCAGGAAATAGCACAAATGTTTGTGAGAGTTGGAATGTGTGAACAAGCAGTGACTGCATTTTTGAAATGTAATCAACCAAAGGCAGCAGTAGATACCTGTGTACATCTCAACCAAGTAAGGAATGGAAACTTCCTGTCTGTATACCTTGTCGCTTTAGGAATATTTTAAGTCAAAGTAAAATTAAAGTCACAAGAGTCATCTTATAAATATTATATATAATATATAAATATATTTAAAAAATTATATATTATAAATATGTATCTAATATTTATAATATATAATAAATAAATATTATTGCCAATGTAAAAGCATAGGAAAGCTTGACGTAAAGTTTGTGAAAGGAGCCAACCAGGTATTCTCTTAGTTGAGGACTGAAAAAGTGTTGACATTTGCACTTCCCTCTTAAAGTGCTACCATAGGGGTAACCCACTCTTAACCAATGCAGTATGGGAGCATGGACAGACCCTATGCTTTTAGTCTGGAAAATTTTTGTCTGGAAGTAATTTCATAATTTTCTGCATTTTATTAGGGTTAGGTTTTATTTCCAAAGAAGGACCAATTAATGGTCAGACCTTGCCTGAGGAAGGAATTGGGTTACTTTATCAATATTTATTTTGGCAAATCCATTTTCCTTTCCTTTTATAGGAAACATACATTTAATATTTTTAAGAGTTGAAATTTAATAAAATTAAAGTATAGAATTATTATAGAAACTGTTAACTATCAATGTGTTCTTTAAATATTTTCCTTATTTTATAAAGCCCCATTTGCTTTATAAAAATAATTTTTAAGTGTTAAGTCTGGTAGGACATCTTTTACCTGAAATTGTATATTTTGTTTTACAATATTTGTTTGTAACATTTGTTTTAAATGTTAAGTCTGGTAGGACATCTTTTACCTGAAATTGTATATTTTGTTTTACTATAAAATATAAACAGGTGTATCTTTTTCTTGCTCATAGTTTATAGAAAAATAGAATTATAAGATTAATATAATTATAAATTTTGAAACTTTTCTTTCCAGATGCACATCTTCAGCAAATCAGAATCTTAGATCATTTAACAAAAGAATCTTAGATCATTTAATCATTTGATACACATTTAGCTTATAGAACTCATATTGCTCTGGGTTTTATGTGATTAAAAAATGAGTTTTAATTTTGAAGTAGCATTATTTATTATAAACTTACAACTTCATCGTATGAATTTTGTGACATATATAACTGTAAACACCTGGGTGACTGAATGGTGTAATTGTTTTCCTAGTGGAATAAAGCTGTTGAATTGGCTACAAATCATAGTATGAAAGAAATTGGATCTCTGTTAGCTAGGTATGCATCTCACTTACTGGAAAAGAATAAAATTCTTGATGCGATAGAACTCTATCGGAAAGCTAATTACTTTTTTGATGCTGCTAAACTCATGTTTAAGGTAATGTAATAATCTTGGTGAGTATATTGTTGGTTCTAGTTACTATTGTTTTTGTATACATGTTTTCCATTTTCTTTAAAAACAAATATTTGTTATAGCAAAACCCCTCTGGTTTTATTACTGCTGCAACTATGCATTATTTATTAATGCTATATAGTATTATTACCTACCTATATAATGCTATATAGTATTTTACTAACAGTATTAGTATTAGTTATTATTAATAATAACTAATTATTTACTAATTTTTTAATTTTTTTTGAGACAGAGTCTCTCACTCAGTCACCCTGGGTAGAGTGCCATGGTGTCATAGCTCACAGTAACTTCAAACTGTGAGGTTAAGGCTCAAGTGAGCCTCTTACCTCAGCCTCCTGGTAGCTAAGACAATAGGTGCCCACCACAATGCCTGGCTAGTTTTATTTTCTATTTTTAGTAGAGATGGGGTCTCACTGTTGCTCGGGCTGGTCTCTGAACTCCTGACCTCAAGCAATCCACCTGCCTTGGCGTCCCAGAGAACTAGGATTATAGTCATGAGCCACTGGGCATGGCTGCTATTTACTAATAATTAGTAACTTACTTCTACCTAAACAATTGTATATTCAATACTAAAGTTAACAAAGCGTTAAAGAATTTGCTGGACTAAAAAAGTATTTAATACAAATTCCTACAACTAGGAAGTAAATTTTGTTGATCATAGAGTTTTGAATCCTTTTAAATGCCTAAGTTTTACATATTGTACTTTACATAACATCCATTTGGAGGGGAGATATTAATGCAGAATTAATGTATACAAATTTTACATTCTATTGTATTCTTTTCCATTCAATTTAATGAACAAAGAAAAAAATTACCCTCAAAATTGTTTATTTATTTATTTGTTTATTTTGAGACAGAGTGTCAAGGTGTTGCCCTGGCTGGAGTGCTACAGCGTCATAGCTCACAGGACCTCCAACTCTTGGGCTCCAGTGATCCTCTTGCCTCAGTTTTTCTATTTTTAGTAAAAATGGGGTCTCACTTTTGCTCAGGCTGGTCTCGAACTCCTGAGTTCAAGCAATCCACCCACCTCGGCCTCCCAGAGTGCTAGGATTATAGCACCCAACCCCTCAAAATAATTTAAATAAATGTAAACTTCTAGAGGATACACCATGTTAACACCATTGTACTATTGTGCACCTGGTACATTATTTTTAAAATCTTTGTGTTATGGAAAATACCCATTTCATCAACACTTTCTTCCTTCTGATTTAGTTAACAGCACTTGTTATTTACTGAGATTGATTTCAGTTATAACTCCAAGGGCTTAAATGCTAAGAACTAAGAACTTATAGGCACTAAGGAAAAGAAAATGAATTTTAAATTATTTGTCATAACAGGTGGTATTTATATTCCGTCCTACTGATTTTTCCTCTTTTTTTTTAGAGAATGAATTTCAGTTAAGTTTTGGAAATGATTATATTTGTACACATATAGATTAAGAAGGATATTCCCCCAATTTTGTAAATGTTTAAAGATTGCAGATGAAGAGGCAAAGAAAAGAACTAAACCTTTACGTGTCAAGAAACTGTATGTGCTGTCAGCTTTACTTATAGAACAATACCATGAACAAATGAAGAATGCCCAACGAGGAAAAGTTAAAGGAAAGAGTTCAGAGGTAAGGCAGAACATTAAATACCATTAATCATCTGAAGTGTTTAAGAAAAAACAGAGGCTCGGCGCCTGTGGCTCAACGGGCTAAGGCGCCAGCCACATACACCTGAGCTGGCGGGTTCAAATCCAGCCCAGGCCCGCCAAACAACAATGATGGCTGCAACCAAAAAAATGGCCTGGCATTGTGGCGGGCGCCTGTCGTCCCAGCTACTTGGGAGGCAGAGGCAGAAGACTCACTTGAGCCCAGGAACTGGAGGTTGCTGTGAGCTGTGATGCCACTGCACTCTATCCAGGGTGACAGCTTGAGGCTCTGTCTCAAAAAAAAAAAAGAAAAAACAGAACTACTAAACTTCTCTTTATGGACAAGTCTTTTAATTTACGTGTCTGCATTCATTTCCTTAAATAATACAAAAAGCAGTGACTGATTTAGAATTACTGGTTTTATTCAAATTTAGAAATTTCTATTTAGAAATATTGAGAATTATATTTTCAACAATATTAATCTGTATTCTTTGCTTTTATTTCTTATTTTTGTTACAAAAATTTGATTTACCTGGTAAATCTTTCTAATTAGTGCGTTTTAAAAACTTCCCTAGAATAGAATATGTGTATAATTTTAATAAATGAATCTCTTAGTAACTTAAAATTTAATCAATTGTATTTAAAAATTTGATAATACTGGTTTTACAAAATATGAATTAGAATAGAAAATTAAATCTGTAATGACAGTTATGTAACGGTAAAATCTGCTCATTTAGATACTTTAATGTATAAATATTTCCAAACTTAATTTTAATGACCCTTGTTCTATGGGAGTTGACACTGTGTGTGTTTGTGCTGGCTTTACTTGTAGGCTACTTCTGCTTTGGCTGGTTTGCTGGAAGAGGAAGTTCTGTCTACAACTAGTCGTTTCACAGATAATGCGTGGAGAGGGGCTGAGGCTTACCACTTCTTCATACTTGCACAGAGGCAGCTGTATGAGGGATATGTTGACACTGCATTGAAGACAGGTGGGCATGTCACCCCATGTATAGTGTTTGTGACAAATTACAAATTGAGTTACAAAGAGCCAATTCTTTCAATATGCCCTGTCTGTGCCAGCTGTGGACGCACCAGCACCTCCAGAACAAACCAGCTGATAAGCGGATTGAAGGTATAACCTTGCAAGAGGTGGACTCCCCAGAGGTGCAGGAGAGCCCTGAGTAACCTCAGCCATGACCTTTTATTGATGCCCCGCATACAAGCACTACGTGCTTAAGGATCACTACCTGCTCTTTCCCACGGGCTCGACTCCCACCCTGATGCACTACAAACGTTCAAAGTCCAACACCTGCTTGCTAATAATCTTATCTCATTAGAGCGCTTAGTTGCTTGAGGGCTTGTCTCCAG
This sequence comes from Perodicticus potto, assembly GCA_963574655.1. Classification (NCBI taxonomy): domain Eukaryota; kingdom Metazoa; phylum Chordata; class Mammalia; order Primates; family Lorisidae; genus Perodicticus; species Perodicticus potto. The sequence goes on from CAUYRH010094987.1 coordinate 78,711, forward strand.
GCTGCAAAACATCTCCATGCCGGCTAGGAGATTGTCCCGCACCCAGTGCCTCCCTCAAGAACCAGTGACTGTTCCTATAAGCATGGTGCTCAGTCTCCTTCAATGCCCTTATATTAAATTTTTTTTTTTTTTTTTTTGAGCCAAAGTCTCAAGCTGTCGCCCTGGGGAGAGTGCTGTGGTGTCAGCAACCTCAAATTCTTGGGCTCAAGTGATTCTCCTGGCTCAGCCTCCCAAATAGCTGGGACTACCAGTGCCCGCCACAATGCCTGTCTATTTTTTGGTTGTAGTTGTCATTGTTTGGCAGGCCCAAGCTGTATTCGAACCCACCAGCTCCAGTGTATGTGGCTGGTGCCCTAGCTACTGAGTTACAGGTGCTGAGCCCCTTATATCAATTTTAATAACATCTTTTTCTATGGATTTATTTTTATGCTTGAGATTATGCCATATATAATTTGTTTTGTACCACTCTTTGAAGTTCTTTGGTTTTTTTAATATATAGAAAACAGTAAGCAAATGGAACATGTAGTAGGGGTGTCCAACCTGTGGCCTGTGGGCCACATGCAGATTATTTCAGGCCTGTTTTGCTTATCTGTGGTGTTGGATATGTGGAAATTATGTACAGACCCTTGTTTTGCTCATCAGCATTTGTTAGCATATGTGTTTTTAATGTGTGGCCCACAACTCTTCTTCTAATGTGTAATAGAAAAAAAAAAAATGGAGAGGTTGGACACCCCTGATAGCATTTATATGGCTGTATATTTAAAGTTAAACACTTAATAATCAAATGCATATCCTTTTAGAGACATGCATATGAACATATATTTATTTTTAAATTTTTTTTTTTTTTTAGACACAATCTCTCTGTTGCCCAGGCTAGAGTGCAATGGCATCAGCTAACTCATAGTGACCTCAAACTCTGGAGTTCAAGTGATCTTCCTGCCTCAGCCTCCCAAGGAGCTGGGACTACAGGTGCCTATCATAAGGCTTGGCATTTTTTTTCTATTTTTAGTAGAGACAGGGTCTTACTCTTGCTTAGGTTGGTCTTGAACTCCTGGGCTCAAGGGATCCTTAAGCTTTGGCCTCCCGGAGTGCTAGGATTATAGGAGTGAGCCACCATGTTCAGCCTTAAAGTTTTTTATTTTTAAATACATTTATTTTAAAAATAATTTAAAAATAATTTTGTTTTTTGCAATATTAGGAGTATAACAAGGCATACTTTTGTGTTCTTTTAAAGAACAATATGTTGTAAAGTATCTTCATATTTTTCCTGTTTTTTTCTATAGGATTTATCTTGTTTTTTATAAAAATTATCTAGTAATTTTGACCAAAACAGTAAAAATATAAAGAAAAAAGTAAAATAATCTAATAATCTATAAGACAATTCCACGAGCAAGAGATAATCATTGCTATATTTGAGTAAATTTCCTTTTAGACATTTCTGTGTGCTGGAGAAATGTTGCAGTTATCTTTCCTCATTGTGAAACTTAGATTTATGTCATCATTTTTAATAGCTATATAATATTTCATAATTATATTTCATATAATTTATAGAAAATTATTTACATGCAGCATCAGGATTTCAGTTTCTTTTTAACAATAAGAATATTTTAAAGTTTATACAAGTATGAGAGTTATGTTCTAAACCAAAGCATATGAAAGAGTAAACCATTACTGTTTCAGCGCGGCCATGACACAGTATAAGCACCGTCACCATCCACCCCATCCTGCCTGTGTCACACTGGTAAAATAGTCCAATTGCTGCTCAGATCATTACCAAGTGCATGTCACACCCTAGTCCTAATAGATCATGAACCTGTATTCTAATGGCATAATTTTTTGAAAAAAGAAAGACTTTTTAGAGAAATTCTTTATTTGACTAGTTCTGGAATATATAGGGATGATTTTTATTTTTTCATTATTTTTATAAGAGCTCTGTAGAGATTACATAGAGATTATCTAATAACCCTCTTTCATATATGTTGATTTTCTGTGGCCCTATAAGTTATATTTACTTAACCTTTCTAATTTTGAGTTTCTTTTTGTGTAAATTAGGGAGAATAGCATCTTTCTCATAGAATTGTTTTAATGATTAAGTGAGAAGTTCCTGAAGGAAAATTCACTTATTATGGTACCTGGACATTGTGAGCCCTTAATGTGTGGTAACAACGATAATGATGTTAATAGTGTTTTTTGGTAGAGTCATTTCTGTCCATCTTTTCATATTTTTCACTCACAGCTTATGCTTAAGTGCATCACATCAAGGCTATTAAATATTACATTTTATCACAGCTTTTTAGTTATTATAAAACCATTTATTAAGCATGTATTCTTTCCTCTCATATTTGAAATTCTGCCTTCATTGAACTAAATTTATACATATTCTTAATTCCTTCCTACCAGACTGTTACTTTCTCTTCATGTATTTCTATTCTAGTACTATCCTCTTAGTCATGTTACTTTCACATTTTAATATCTGGTATTTAAGCTCTCCTTCATTACTCTTCTTTTTGAAAAAAATTTTTGCTATTTTTTTGTATTTGTCATCCAGAGCAACTTTACCCACCTCTATTAGTGGCAGTCCCATTGGATTGTAGATTAGAATTGCATTAATTTCATACATGAATATTAGTGAACATTTATATGTTTATGAATTTTCTCATCCAGAAACATAATTTAAAATTTGTTTAAATGATACATCATAGTTGTACATTTTTATGAGGTACATGTGATATGCACGGTGTGTCATACATGCAGACAGTGTGTGATGTTCAAATCAGAATAACTAGGATAACCGTCACCTCAAGAATTTAACATTTTTGTGTGTGTGTGTGTGTGTGTGTGTCAGGAACATTCTAAGTCTTCTCTTCTAGTTATTTTGAAATATGCAATAAATTATTGTTAATTGTAGTCACTTTACAGTGCTTTCAAGCCCTGGAACTTGTTCCTTCTTTTTAACTGTGTATTTATATCCCTTAATCAACCTCTCCCTCTCCAGCAACCTATCCCAGTCTCTGCTAACCATCATTTTACTTTAAGAGATCAACTTTTCCAGCTCACACATATGACTGAGAACATGCAATATTCATCAGAAACTTCAATTTCCCCACAGTTCTGTGGTTGCTGCTGTGCTTGGGATCATAGGAGTGGAAAAGCTTCCAAGTACTTGGTAGCCCGCTGATCACCAATGGAGAGGAGTGTGGGAAGGAGAAAGGGATCCCTACCTTGCTCCTTCACTGGCTCTGAGCTTTTCTGGGTTTCATTCTTGTAGTTTATTTTTTTCTTTGTCCTCTTCTTTTTCTGCTTCACAGTTCTCCTCTATGAGGTCCCATTACTTCTTTCTCTGACCTACATCTAAGTTGTGTCCTTTCTCCCTTTCTTTTATCTGAAACCTTCCTTTCTCTCTGGGATGGTCTGGTAAGCAATGTCTCTATCAGCCATCTTGCCTGGTCTCTCATTCTAGAAACATCAGTTTTAAAAAGCTATTTGTGTATCTGTATTTCTCTCTAAAGATTTGTAGTTTTGTTCTTGTATGCTCTGAACATTTCTTTTGCAATTTATTCCTATTCATGTTGTCATTAGCAATGGGACTGTGCAATATTTTTTTCAAATTTTTTTTAGTTATATATAAGAATAATTTTTTATTTTTATATTTTTATTTTATAACTGACTTTAATTTTAGCAGATTAATGTATTAGTATGTTATAAAATTGTATACTATATAATAGTTATTTTTTATACAACTTATGTACCATTTCTAGACTTATATATTAAAAAGAATTAGACCTTTTACTTGAGATACTTTATCTACTGGGTGAAAATATCCACATGCCTCAGGTGTTTTTTGTCTGTTAGTGATAAAATGATCTAAAACAATGTATGCCTTGTAAGTTATTACTTGTGAACCTATTTTGCTCCAGATGAGAAATTAGACTGTATTGTTTATTGTAACTAAGTTGCTGTATTTTATATAAATTCCTTCTGCTAAACTTTGTTGTAAACACTTGACCCCAGAACCAGTTTATTAGGAATATAATTGTAAAATTCATGAATATGCTATTTTAAATTTGCTTTATGAAATTTCCAAAAGTCTCCATACATATGGAAAATGGGAAATTGTAGCTAACTATACCATTGTTTACAAAATATTCATTACACAATATTTACAAAATATCATCTACATGTTGGCCACCTCTTTCAACACACACACACAGTCTTCCCTCCTGCTCATGGCAAACGTGTTCCAGAATATGTGTTGTTAGGCAGTTTTTCCTATGTATGGAGACTTTTGGAACATCCTGTACTATGTTAAGATTTTTTTTTTTTAATGTTAAGATGTTTTTGAGATTGTAAAGTCTAGAGAAGAAAAAGATGCAAATTATTTCTAAATCTGATATTAATCCTACAATGTATTTTAAAGAAAGATTTTTTTCTCCAATATAGAAAAAATGGAGATGGTAACTGTCAAAATAAATTTTCTGAATGGACATTTAGAGACTCATTTTCACTTCTTTTTTTCTCAAGATCCTGTCTTTTCAGTAAGACAAACAAAAATTCAAAAATCTGTTTAAAGAACCACAAAGTGAGAACATAAGATTTCATTACTACTTTGCCTTTTTTTTTTTTCACAAAAAGAAACTTGTTATATCATCTTGAGAATTACAGCTAGCACAATATAATATTAATTTACTTCTTCTGGATTGCCACAGGAATTTCTAACATTAAAAGGAAGAAAAGATGGATGTTTTGACACCACGATTGTTTTTGTCTCTGTGTGTATTTCTAAGTTGGCAGAGCCACGTGAATCCTTTGGTGGTGGTTATTTTGATAGATCCTGAGCTGATAGTTGGCTTCATAGAACCCTGGAGATCATGTAGCCTACTTTCTCCTACTAGTGTTTTCATCTGTTTACTTCAAGGTTGTTAAAGTTCATGCAGGTTAGACTAAAACACCTTAGCAAAGATTCCTTCCCTCACGTGTTCATGATATTTTAATTATTTTTAAAAATACAAATTGTCCTTTTCTTCTTAGCTCTTCACCTGAGGGACTACGAAGACATCATCCCAGCTGTTGAGATCTACTCTCTGTTAGCACTCTGCGCATGTGCCAGCAGAGCTTTCGGCACTTGTTCAAAAGCTTTTATTAAGCTTGAATCTTTAGACACCCTCAATGCGGAACAGAAGCAGCAATATGAAGACCTTGCTCTAGAAATCTTCACCAAACATACTCCAAAAGATAACAGAAAATCTGAATTGGATAGCCTTTTGGAAGGGTAGGCTGATTGTAATTAGTAGATGCTATTTTACCTTATTAGAAGCTTGAATTTTGATGTGTATAATGTATAACATAGGAATTAAAGCACTAAATATTTATGCAATTTAAATTAACACTATATCCTATTTAGTCTTATAAGTATATCAATATTTTTTGTTGTAAAATATTTTTATTGTCAAAGTTTTTACTTGAAAAAATTTTTGAAATGAATGTATTTTACTGGAAGTTAATCTTAAAATTTTTAAATTCTTGTTTATTATTTTTTAGTCTTGTTTTATGTGTACTTAATGAATTAAGTTAGACTAATTAGAAGCTTTAAAGTATAATTAATTATTTTTTCCTTTTATTTTTATAGTGGAGAAGGGAAACTGCCAACATGCGTTGCCACAGGAAGCCCAATCACTGAGTATCAATTCTGGATGTGCAGTGTGTGCAAGCATTGTGTTCTTGCTCAGGAAATAAGTAACTACAATTTCTGCCCCTTATGCCATAGTTCAGTGGGATAAAGGAATGATGAACTGTATATATGGTATAGTTGTACAATAAAGGTAGCAAATATATATAACTGGAACTGTTTATGTAATAAGGTTGAGTTTTGTTAAGTTTTATATGAAAATCAAATTCATCATCTTATAGTTGTATTTCTACACAAGTTATATGTTAATATAATAAAATTTTTGTATAGAAATTCAACTCTGAAATAATAAAGCTGTTTTCCATATAAAACTTAATCGGAATGAACCTTATTTTTTATCTGTCTATCTATCTTTTATCTATCTTGTGGTTGGTTACATGATACCATGGAAATATTCCAAATAAGAAATGTATTTATTCAAAGTGTCAAGGGTACTAATCCATTAAAAAGTCTCGGGGGAAGGGCGGGAGTAGGGGAAACATGGAAGGGGAGCAGATGAATTTAAGAGAATTGACATAACCGGTATCATAAGGAGGTTAAACAATGAGCTCTCTTTCTAGGGGTTTACTTTTCATTAAATAAGGATTGAATGTTTTCCATATTTTATTTCCAGAAGTGAATGATGGCATTTTAAGATAATTTTTACATTTTAAATTATTTCTAATGTCCTGATTCTTCATCCATTTCAAAGTCTACCCTTTTAGTCTCCTTCAAGAGATAGCATTTGGCATTGACTGTTTCATACTGTTGTGCAGGAAACTTAGTTTTATCTAAAATAATAAGAATTTATACAAAAATATTTACTTGTAGTTATAGTTTCTGCTGAAACGTTGTTACCAAGCTGGGCCCTTCATTTAAACAACTCTCTTATATAGGGAATCAGTCTTTGTGGATATACATGTGTTTTGATTTATTATCATTAATTTAAAAGAGAAAAAATTGTGGTTATTAATGATAATTTTCTATCTCTCTCGTGTAGCTAATAATATTCTCCATTTTTTTCTTATGGCTAAAGACCAGACTTTAGCACCTTTTTATCAAGATTACTTTCTGAAGTTTGGAGGGGTGAACAAAACTTAGTTCATTCTCTCAGTGTGACATATGTGGTCCTATAGAGACCAGTTAAACCTGTTCTAGTTTGGGAATAGTGAGCTATGAGGAGAGATTTAGAGCCCAGGTGAACTTATGATAGATAGGGGCCTCATGTGCCTCAATAAAATGAGAACAGTGGAAGTCTTTGAAATCTCTGTCTCTGTTCATGTGCCTTGTGGAAAATGATGTTGGCACTATGATAGCCTCTAATACACTACCAAGCATGGAACACAGAGGCTTATAAACCAAATGAGGATGTTCAAAACACGTGGTTTATTAAACCAATTTGAAATACACAGTGATGAACAAGGAGAAAGTAGTGGGGCAGATTAACACTAGTATGGTAGGATAGAAACAAAAAAAATAATAAAAAATACATAATCAGTGTAGAGCAAGAGGGATATGTATACTAAAAGAAGAAAGAAAAATAAGAAAAAAATGAAGGATAGGGTGCCATTGGAGTGGAAAGATCACATTGCATGGGGATATCTAGTTTTCCTAGCACCATTTGTTAAAAAGACTATCTTTATGACAATACTACACTGTTTTGATCATGACCAGCTTTGTAGTAATTTTTGAAATCAGGAAGGGTGAGTCCTTCAACTTTGTTCTTTTTCAAGATTATTTTGGCTATTTCAGGTCCCTTGAAATTCCATATGAATTTTAGGATGGATTTTTCTATTTTTACAGAAACATTGGGATTTGGGCAAAGATTCCACTGATTCTGTAGATCACTTTGTATAGTATTAACGTCTTAACAATATTAACTCTTCTAATCCATGTACAAGAGATACTTTTTCATTTACATCTTTTAAAAATTTCTTTAAGTAATGTTTCGTAGTTTTTATCTTACAGTCTTTTCACCTTCTTGGTTAAATTCCTAAATATTTTGTTCTTTTGATGCTATTGTAGATGGAATTGTTTCTTCATGATTCAATCTTGGTAGGTTTTCTGTTCCCAAGAATTTTGTTCATTTTATCTAGGATATCCAATTATTTGGAATGGTACTCTCATAGTACGCTCCTATAATCATTTTTTATTTCTGTAGAATAGGTAGTAATGTCCCCACTTTCATTTCTGACTTTAGTTAATTTAGTAACTTTTTTATTTTTCGTTTTTTTTTATAGATTCAACTTGTACTTGCAATATGCTCCATAGGTGTGGTCCCCCTACTAACCTCGCTCTCTATCGATCCACCCCCTTCCCTTCCCCTCTCCTTCCCCTTGCCACCTTCATCCTAGGCTATAGTTGTGTTTCATTTTTCATATGCAAGTGTGAGTGATTATAAATTGGTTTCACAGTAGTACTGAGTACACTGGATATTTTATTTCCATTCCTGAGATACTTTACTCAGAAGAATATTTTCCAGCTCCATCCATGTACACATAAAAGAGGTAAAGTCTTCATTTTCTTTTAATGTTGCATAATATTCCATGGTATACATATACCACAATTTATTAATCCATTCATGGGTAGATGGGCACTTGGGCTTCTTCCATGACTTGGCATTTATGAATTGAGCTGCAATGAACAATCTGGTGCAAATATCTTTATTGCCAAATGATTTTTGGTCCTTTGCATATACACCTAGAAGAGGAATTGCAGGATCAACAGCAGTTCTACATTTAGATCCCTGAGTGTTCTCCTAACTTCCTTCCAAAAGGAACATACTAGCTTGCATTCCCACCAGCAGTGCAGAAGTGTTCCCTTTTCTCCACATCCACGCCAACATCTGTAGTTTTGGGATTTTGTGATGTAGGCTACTCTTACTGGAGTTAGATGGTATGTCAGAGTGGTTTTGGTTTTCGTTTCTCTGATGATTAAAGATGATGAGCATTTTTTTCATGTGTCTGTAGACCATGCACCTGTCTTCTACAGAGAAGCTTCTGTTCATGTCTTTTGCTCACAATGAAATGGGATCACTTGTTTTTTTCTTAGTAATAAGTTTGAGTTCTCTGTGGATTCTGATTATTAGTCCTTTGTTGGAAATATAACTTGCAAAAATCCTCTCCCATTCTGAGGGCTATTTGCTTTACTTAGTGTGTTCTTGGCAGTGCAGAAGCTTTTTAATTTGATCAGATCCCAGTAATGTATTTTTGATGTTGCTTCAATTGCCCTGGGGGGTC
>CAUYRH010094992.1:0-10101 GCA_963574655.1 Perodicticus potto
TCCAATTTCAATATGTTTTCTAAAATTTTGTTCTCTTAAAAAAGACAGAAGTTTCAAATGTCTATACTACCCAAACCATTCTACAGATTCAATACAATCCCCATTAAAATACCATCATCATACTTTCAAGATTTGGAAAAAATAATTCATTTTGTATGGAACCAGAAAAAAATCCCATATAGCCATAACAATTCTTAGTAATAAAAACAAAGTAGGAGGTATCACCCAACCAGACATTAGGCTATACTACAAAGCCATACTGATCAAAACAGCATGGTATTGGCACAAAAAGAGAGACATTGACATTGGACCCAAAAGAAAACCAAGAGATGAAACTAACATCATACAGCCACCTGAGCTTTGATATACCAAACAAGAACATACACTAGGGAAAAGAATCCCTATTCAATAAATGATGTCTGGAGAACTGGATAACCACATGTAAAAGACTGAAACTGGACCCACACATCTCATCACTTACAAAAATTGATTCAAGATGGACAAAAGATTTAAACCTAAGGCATGAAACAATAAAAAATCCTCAAAGAAAGTGTGGGGAAAACACTTGAAGACAGTGGTCTGGGGAAAGATTTTATAGAGACTTCTATGGCAATTGCAACAAGAACAAAAATAGGGTGGCACCTATGGTTCATTGGGTAGGGCACCGGCCCCATATACCGAAGGTGGCAGGTTCAAACCTGGCCTCGGTCGAACTGCAAAAAAACAGAAAAAAAGCCGGGCATTGTGGCAGGCGCCTGTAGTCCCAGCTACTCAGGAGGCTGAGGCAAGAGAATCGCCAAAGCCCAGGAGACGGAGGTTGCTGTGAACTGTGTGACGCCACAGCACTCTACCAAGGGTGATAAAGTGAGACTCTGTCTCTACAGAAAAAAGAAAAAAGAAAAAACATGAACAAAAATAAACAAATGGGACTTAATTAAACTGAAAAGCTTCTGTACAGCCAAGGTAACAACAACGAAAGCAAACAATCTTCAGAATGGAAAAAGAAAACTGCATATTATCAGACAAAAGCTTGATAACTAGGATCTACAGAAAACTCAAATTAATCAACAAAAAAACCCCAACAATCTCATATGTCACTCAGCAAGAGACATGAATAGAAGAAGACAGATGGGCTCTGCGCCTGTGGCTCAAAGGGCTAAGGCGCCAGCCACGTACACCTGAGCTGGCGGGTTCGAATCCAGCCCGGGCCCGCCAAACAACGATGCTGCAACCAAAAAATGGCCGGGCGTTGTGGCAGGCGCCTGTAGTCCCAGCTACTTGGGAGGCGGAGGCAAGAGACTCGCTTGAGCCCAGGAGTTAGAGGTTGCTGTGAGCTGTGATGCCACAGCATTCTATCCAAGGTGACAGCTTGAGGCTCTGTCTCCAAAAAAAAAAAAAAAGACAGATGAATGGCTAACAAACATATGGAAAAATGTTCATTGTCCCTAATCATCAGAGAAATGCAAGTCAAAACTACACTAAGATATTGCCTAACCCCAGTGAGATCCCTAAAGGGATGTCTGAGAAGAAAATTAACAGTGAGTTTCAGAGACGGAGCTAGAGAGCAAGAAGTGACAAAATGTGACATTTGTCTATAGTGAAATGGTGCATACATGGTTGGTTGTTATATTATTCTCTGTAGTGTCTGTGTATCTAATTCGGAGGAGATTCAGAATGTATTCTACATCACAAAAATTATAAAAACGAGTTAGGATGGTGGCTAGTACACAAGGGCAATTCTAAGACCACTTTTCTCACATGAGAAGGAAGCTACTGAGACAGAAGTCTGTAAGAAGCTTGAAATAGTAAGTCATCCATCCTTCCTTGATACAAGGAGACAAAGTCATTACATGAAAAGAACATGAGTGGAAGTCCAGCACTGGCAGCAACTTCATTCAGCCCACAGCTAAGAAATACGAGTATAATAGTGCTTGTCTTAAATGTGAAAAGCAACTTGTTGAATTGTGGAAAGTATATACAGCAAGCACACATTAAGAAATAGAAAAGAGATACAAGCCTGTATACACAGAGATAGGTCTAATTTTTTTCTTCATGTTTGATTTCTATAACTTACAGAGATCTGTGCTATCCTAACCTCAATTATTCCTGAGAGGTACAGAAGATCACCATCTAGAACACACTGAATTGAGTCACAGCATTAGACACCACACTGGCCAACCAACGGTTTTCATGTAAGGAAGACTTTCTCCTACTGGTATAATCGAGTATTCAGGGCTAATATACTACCTCTATAGCTCTATACTTTTACTTGCACCACAGATGCTGATGTTTATAGTCCTACACAGGATTCTCTTCTATGACCCACATGTGATGTGTTACTAAACTACAGTAATAATCTTATTCTGTATGGTTCTCGGTCCCCTAAAATCCCTTTTTCCTTTCAGGTCAATCTTATGATTCACTTGCCATTTATCAAATTAGCACAGATCTAGTAGAGCAAATTACAAAAAGGATTTGACTTTGGATCAATAATACTGAATAATGCATCACTATTAGGATCTACTGCTCACGTCAAAGGGAGTTAACATATTTAAGATAAATTCACACACTAAAAATTTCCCAAAATGTTTTTAAGAATATTTTTGTAATATACTTTAAGAATGACCACATTTGAAAAGCATACTCTTATGAAACTATGTCTCGCCTTTATTTCACAGAACAAAAGCTTAAAAGGATAAATACCTGTTCATCTCCAGCTAAGAAAATAGACAACAAGGAAGAGCCCAAGATTTTTAGGCACCAAAATTAGTGTTCCTTCCTCCATTTCAATGGTTCTTAGTGGGTTTTGCTCACATGTTTAGACTCTGAAGCACTTAGAGTTCAGTAACAAGGCTTAGAATCAAACTAGTAACTGACTTCCAGACCTCTTATACAAAAAAACAGTATTAAAAATGCTAATCTCATTCTCAGATAGGCCTAATAATGAGCTTCCTCTGTAATTATCATCCATAATAGTATTTACTTGTTATAGATAACTTAGACCAAAGCACTATTAAGTGACACTGTTGAAATGAAAATGAAAGGTGGCAAAGAAACTCATTCTATGTTAGTTAAGTCACTTCATTAAGAATATATTTACATCGCAACTTCAAACATTTTATGATCGAGGACAGTCCATTTAATGTAATTTTACTTCATTTCCTTTATTAGAAGAAACTAAAGGTCCATTGGTGGCATCCTGTCAATGTTGCCTTCTATTAACAGTGTAGATTCTGAAGTGATTGGCCTTGCTTAAAAAGGGGGGGGGGGAACCCCCAGTGTAGAAAACACTCAACCTGCCTCCAAAAAGGAAAACGATGGCTGGCCACACAAACAATAAAACACAAATACAGTCTAGAAAGGGGGAGGAAAAAGGCAGAAGTGGGGAGAGGGAAGGAAAGAGGGCATTTAGTGGGATCTCACCTAACGTGCACAATGTGGGGTGTTTGGCACGACCCCTGGGTGCAGGACCCTACTACAACCTGAACTTTACCTTGGAAGTGAGAATGTAACCTAAAAATTTTTACCCTCATATCCATTTAAGTGAAAAACAAACAAAAAAAAGGTGATTGGGTGATTACAGTATGTCCCAACTTGTACAGAATCCTAAACTAGAGTCCAAATACTCAGATTCTAGTTCAGGCCCTGCATCTGAATGACTTTAAGAAAATCATTTTAAAGCTTTGCACTTCAATTTATTTGTGTATAAAATGACAGAGTAACTGGCTCAATCTACTTCTGTCAGAAGACAGAATGATAATCACCCCTACAAAAAAAGAGTATTTACAGACAACTACCAGAGTAAATTTTTTTTTATTTTATATACACATACACACATACACATAAATACAAATACATTAAGTGCAAGGTAATAGGTGATAGGCTGGGAAAAAGACATGAAGTATAAATGTGCCAGTGAGTTGTATAAAAACAAGGAGTAAAACAGTTAAGTCTTTAGAATAGACTGGTAGGTAGAAGGTATTAAATTCACAGACCTTCCCTAAGACTGGAAGGGCACTGGGAAAATGAAGGACCATTATGTGCCAGAGTTTCACACACAAAAATTGGTATTACGTGGAAAAAGTCACTAGATTATAAGGTTACAAAACATCTCTCGTCTTTGTAAGGCCCTGTACCTGGCTCAGTTCATAGTAGCCCCACTATGTCCTAGTAAGTTAGCTGACCGTTTACTGATTTACCAGTAACTATTACAATTTATACATACTCTGCTGCCATGATCTGAATGTGTTCTCCCAAAACTCCTATGCAAAAGCCTAACCTCTAAGGCAATGGTATTTGGAGGTGAAGCCTTTGGGCAGCTCTACCCTCATGGATGGGGTTAGTGTCCTTATAAGAGAGACCCTCTATCCTTCCCCAATGGGTTACAGTGAAGACAGCTAACTACAAATCAGGAAGACATCAAATTTACCAGCACCTTGATGTCAGAATTCTCAGCCTTCCAAAACTATGAGAAATAAATTATTGTTGTTTATAAGCCACTCAGTCTATGGCATTTTGTAAAAGCAGCCCCAAAAGCCTAAAACATCTAGAAAACACTAGGAGCCCTAGGCCTTAAAGAATGAGTTCACAGCTAATGGAAAGAAAAGAAACAACATAAAGGATAATATGCTACAACCCACGACATCAAAGGTACTTTGAGACTATTCATAAAAAACTAAACAGACTTCTGAGGTAGTTTATTGAATGCCTATGTGTAGGCATTTTACATACTTTAATCCTCCCAACTCAGAATTGAAAGCAGGATTTAATTCCAAAGCTATCTCCACTATACATGTACCTACCAAGTCATCTCTGATTGCCTTTACCCTTGGCAATGATGGGGAACTCAAAACCAGCCAAAACTATAGTCTTGAACCATTATGAAAAGAGCACCTAATACTTTCAAGTATCTTACTTGAAAGATCACTTTTGAAAACTTGTTCTTCATTCATAAAAATCTGAAAACTAATTTTTTAACAACTGCATATATACTTAATGTAATGTTTTTACATTTAGACCTACACAATTACAGGTCTAAATAAAAAGTATGCACATGATTGAAGAACATAACCAATAATCATTTAAAAAAACTGACATGTGGAATCATTTCCAGTGCTTGGGCTGAAAATTTTAGCTATGACCTATAGTTTGGGATCATTCCACTGACTGATATTGAGTGGAATAGTAAATTATTATAAATTATTTTGGATTGTACACAGTTACGACTCAATAAAAAATAATTTAAAAAAAATAAATTATTTTGGAGAGGAGAAAGGAAATTGACAAAGAAATGATATAAAACTTAAACACAACCAATTAAATGTTACATGTCACAGACTCTGTAGGTACTCAATAAGTCTTGTTCAAAAGGACTAGATAAGTGGAATGAGAATGTTTTCCTCACACCTCTGACTATTAAGTACCTTTACTTACAGAGTTGTTTTTTAAGCCATGAAAAATGGGGAAAAAAAAAAAAAGAGAATTCAGGAAAAAATAAACCAGCTTACAAAATTTCTTAAAAGAAATCCAAACACAGTATTTTATATCTGTGTACAGTTAAATGGGTGCAGGGGAAGGGATGAACAAGGGCAATGTCCAGAGGATGGTGTACAAACTACAGAGCAAACTAAAGCTAGCTTATAAATATTGACACAATAAGGCTTCCACAGCTTCCATTTTAATTTTGCTAATAAAGACTACAAGTTATTTCTTTGTGTTCTGTTCTCGTATTCCTTCTACATATATCAGAAATATATAAAGACTACAAATTATTTTTTGAAGCTATTTTGGTGTGTGTGTGACACTTATTAATGTTTCTTTCTCAAGCTTCTGGTAGAGCCTAGCAGCAGCAGCACTGATAATAGTATTTAGTTTACTAAAAATGTGATAACCAGTTTAAATTTAAAAGCAGGATCTAATTCCAAAGCTAATTCCACTATACATACCACAACAAAAATTTGTTATCTGTCCTAAATTCTAAATTTTTCATGATTTAGCAAATAATCTCTTCAGTACTACTAGTCAGAGGTATGAGGAAACACTTCTCATCCCACTTGTCCAATTTATTCAACAAAATTTACTGGGTCCCTATGTGTCTTTGACATGTAACTTTTAACAGTTAAACTTCTTAAACTTTAGGTCACCTCTCCTGCAAACCCCTGCACTCTCCAAAAGTTATGGGATAATTTGCTGCTTCTCCTAATATTGCAAGCAGTAGAATGATCCAAAATTATGAGGCATGTCCATATTCCCTTTTAGTTGACAGCAACTTTGGGCTGTAAAACCCATATGCTATTTAGTTTACATTTTCAACAGCATTCTAACCACTTAATATAACCCAAACAGATTTTGTACTATTTCTATTTTAGCATACCTGCAGGAAGTCAAGAAATATCTAGACAACAAATTATCTTTCAAGAACTCTAAGCTTAACCAAAATCTATACTTAATTTTTTTTGTTAATCTTACAGATATTTGGTACATTCAATTCTTACTTTACTAACAAAAGCCTCTACACGGAAAGGGTCCTTTCATTTTCTCAATTGAAGAGAGGGAAAAAAGGCCCACTGCTTGTATGCAGGTTTGCATTTAGCACAGCAGTCTCTGGCAAACCCAGTAACTCACGTTCAACTTCAGAAATCCCGGTGACCAGCCACACAAGAGTTATCTGTGAACATAATCCTTGGGCTTGACATACCACTTCATCCGCTCTCTTTCCATCGAACCACCCCCAGAACCCCAACCCATCAAGCACACGGCTAAATATGTCTTCCCTGAGAGAGCCAAAAACCTCCAAGAAGCCGAGAAAGAGCTCCCATTTGGAAGAGAAGGCCTGTCCTTCCCAGCCTGGGGCCCGGTCAGGCTCGGCGAGCCTCGCTCCAAGGACGCCCAATTCTCGACGCCCTGCACGTCCCGTCCCGTCCCGCCCCGCCCCAGGCCCGCTCGCGTCCTCTCGGGCGACAAAACCCTCCCTCCAGCGCTCAGCCAGGACTGACAGTTACGGCTGCAGCAGCCACCGCCACCAGGGGCCTACTCCTGGCACCAGCCCCTACAGACCACGCGCCCCCAAACACTCGCCACAGGGCTGGGAGTGGGGGCGGGGACCGGGTGCCTGCCCTCGCCAGCGTGGGCCCCGAAGGGGAACGGGGAGACCGAGGGGGCCGAGGGGAGCAAGCGCCGCCAGCCCAGGCCGCGTCCGCGACAACACTGACCTGTCGTCGCCCCCGCGCCTGGGCTGCGGCCCTCGCAGCGGCGGCCGCCTCAGTGGTCGTTGTCGCCCTCGCCCGCCGCCTCCGCCCGCCACCTCCTCGTTCCCTTTCGCTGCCGCCACCGCCGGGGCTCATGCGGGACCCGCGCTTCCTTCTCCGGAAACCGATGCCGGGAAAGGGGGCGCCGGGGCCACCGAAATCCCGACGTTTGTCGCCAGCAGCCGCTGCCTGACCACACTGGGGGGCTGCAGGGCCCTCCTGGCAGGGGCGATAGGCCGCGAGCTATTCCGAGGAGGAGCCACGGGAGGCGCCGCCGCCCGCAGCCGAGAACGCCGGGTCGGCAGAGGTGAAGCCTAAGTAGGAGGCGGATGGCGGGCGCCCGAGCCGGCGGATGGCTACGCGGCGGCGGAGCGCACGAGCGAGCGAAGGCTGGTGTGTCGGGGTTCCGGCGAAGGAGAAAAAGCCCTGTCGTATCCTGCAGTCACCCCGAGCCCAGCGCCACCATCTTGGGAGAAACACGGATCTCGCGGCAGGGGCGCAAGACGGGAGGACTAGTTGGGCGGGCCGAGTATCCCGACAGGCAACGCGCGCGCCGCCCGGCCGGGCGAGAGCTCCAGGCCCTGACGTGGGGACGTGGGGCGGGGCCAAGACGCGCGCGGGCGGGCTCTGCGCTCGGCCCCTCCCACCCCCGCCTGCTCCGTCCCCCTCCTGCTTGCCGTCGCCGCCCGCGCAGGGGCCACAGGGAAGGGGGGTGGTCCGCGGTTCCGCGGAGTCGGAACCAGGGTCGGTCGCCATCTTGGGACTGGATCGAAGGGGTGATACCTCTGTCTAGTCTCGGCTGTTAATGACCCCCGTGAAAACCTGGGGTACGCTCCCGTTAACCCCTTACACCCTCCCAGAAGGGTTGAGGAGTTCTTCGTCTACTCCACCGAGGGACGCCTCCAATTTTACTTGGGGATGAATCGGCTCCAAAAGTCGGCCCCGGCGGCCCTGACAGCCCGCAGCCGCGCGGCGGGGCCGAAGCCTTGTCACTAGGCCTCCGACCCCGACCCGTTTCCACCTGCAGCTGTCCTTGTCGCCTGTGCAGAGATGGCCCGATAGTGCGGGCCAGCTGTCAGGGGACCAAGGTCAGCTGCTTAGGCCTCTTGCCAACTCAGGATTTGTCACTGGTTTGCCAGAGACTAGAAGGTAAAAGTTCTTCTTCTGCAGGGGCCACGTTAACTAGGTTATCGATTAGGAGAAGTGGCCTTCGGGTTGACCCCAGTTAGGTTTGCTAATTGTGATCTTTATGATAGCTGAACCCATTTAGAGGCATGCGTCATATTCAGTATCAGGGTCACCATTTTATTTAAAGGTGATTTATCTGTTTATGGCTTTACAGCACTTGTCGGCAGAGTTGTGAGAGAATCACAAACAATTCATAGAGTCTTATGGCTTGCAAGTTTGCTGATAAACCCTTAGAATACTGTGTGAGGCCCCAGTCATCTGGTACTCAAATTCTTTATGCCTACAACCGTATTGAACTGTCGTTCTTAGAGCATCTTTTTTACACAGTCAAAACTGTAACTTAACTATAAAAAAAAAAATAGCCAGTTATAAAAAGAACGAGCTAGAAGAGTTTTTTCCTAGGTCAACTAATGATAAATGACAGTATTAAGCTTGGTTCGATTTTAAGATGTTTTAACTTAACTCTTTATTCATTTTTCAATTCCCCCATTACAGAGCCTCATTTGGAAACTATTTGCTGTTATATTTTATGGAAGGGACAAGCTAGAATTGTAATTGTTTAAGGATTTATCTTCACATATTACCACATATCAAAATAGACAACTGTAAAGATTTTGTTGTTAGAATAACTAAGGCAAACTATCAGTACCAAATAGGAATAGCATGTGAAGATACTTTTAGCTATGCTACTTAAGTACCAATTGTCTGAATGAAATGCAATTTTGTAATAGCCTGGTGTATCAAAATGTGGCAGAAGTCCCTGAGTCTCAAAAAGATTAAAGAAGGAAGGGAAATAAATCTGTTCTGGATGTCAGAATGACAATCCAGTACTTCACTAAGATCAAGGAGGATTCTAGTCCCTCCTTGATCTATGGGAGAAATTATCCATATCCCTTTTAGGTCATTAATGTTAAATATGTATATTTATAAATGATGTTAGTGTCCTACTTGATTCAGGAACCCACTGTGTTCTTTGCTTTATCCATTTTCAAATTTAGAAATACTTTCTGGTAAAAATTGCCTCCCTGAATATTATCAGGAATCTTTAGAATATTTGTAGTGCTCCACTTTTATATATATTAGTCTATGTGAAAAATTTTTTTCTCTCATATTTTTCTTCAAGTATATATTCTTAGAAAAATGACTTAGTATCAACTAAGTGAACAATAAATTGTTTAATTTATTTCTAGTCAAAATGAGACCTCATAGTTTCTAAAAATTTTCTCATTTCAGGTGTAGAGTAAAAAGAGCAGTTTACTTTTATAAAGATATGCATTAACGTCTTCAATAAACTTTGAGCTTTTTTTTACCCAGAACTATTTATGTGGCAGGCCTTGGGAAACAGTAGTAGATCAACAGTTCCAGTCCCTGCTCTCAAGAACTCGCAGTTGAAGAGGAGGTCACACTTGTTAAGACTGGACATTTCGGCTCGGGGCCTGTGGCTCAGTGGGCTAAGGCGCCAGCCACGTACACCTGAGCTGGCGGGTTCGAATCCAGCCCGGGCCCGCCAAACAACAATGACGGCGCAACCAAAAAATGGCGGGGCGTTGTGGTGGGCGCCTGTAGTCCCAGCTACTTGGGAGGCGGAGGCAGGAGACTCGCTTGAGCCCAGGAATTGGAGGTTGCTGTGAGCTGTGATGCCACAGCACTCTATCCAGGGTGACAG